>JAUJYZ010001209.1:0-36971 GCA_033675265.1 Actinostola sp. cb2023
TACTAGTGTACCCGCTAGTAAAGTTAAGTACTCTTTTTACGGTGTTATAGATTTCCTTTAACCATTGAATTTATCATCATACACCGACGCAGCCCATACTAGTGTACTCGCTAGTAAAGCTAAGTACTCTTTTTCACGGTGTTATAGATTCCCTTTAACCATTGATTTATCATCATACACCGACGCAGCCCATACTAGTGTACCCGCTAGTAAAGTTAAGTACTCTTTTTACGGTGTTATAGATTCCTTTAACCATTGAATTTATCATCATACACCGACGCAGCCCACACTAGTGTACCCGCTAGTAAAGTTAAGTACTCTTTTTACGGTGTTATAGATTTCCTTTAACCATTGAATTTATCATCATACACCGACGCAGCCCATACTAGTGTACCCGCTAGTAAAGTTAAGTACTCTTTTTACGGTGTTATAGATTCCCTTTAACCATTGAATTTATCATCATACACCGACGCAGCCCATACTAGTGTACTCGCTAGTAAAGCTAAGTACTCTTTTTCACGGTGTTATAGATTTCCTTTAACCATTGAATTTATCATCATACACCGACGCAGCCCATACTAGTGTACTCACTAGTTTCCCATTTACAGTCAACAGTCAATCAGTTACAGAACTACACATATAACACACACAATAATATGTACAGGTATACAGCTATTTCAAAAAAGGTAGGTGAAGGCTTTGTTGCATCTTGTATCTTGCATACCAAGCCCGAAATGTATTGTGGATCATATGTAAATATTGTCAGCATGCACATACAGAAGAAATTATGCTGCCTCCATATTGCGAAGACAAAGTTTGGAAGAATTCCAGAGTCCACATTGTTGTGACCTTTCGCTGATCCCATTCACATTGCCCATACTGCATTTCGGGCTTGGTATGCAAGATGCAACAAAACCTTCACCAACCTTTTTTGAAATAGCTGTATATAATATGGTGCATTGTAACATTAAATGTTGTTGTATACCTTATGACTTTTGTTTCTTTCATAGTGAGGATACTCTGTTCAATTTATAAAACAATGTTATAATTAATACCTCTTTATATCAAGTAACTGAGTGTGAGGTCCATACCGTAAGATATGGACCAAGTTTGAATGAATGAATTGACTTTATTTTAAAGCGGGTGACACGTGACAGCCTACTACGATAACCCTGCGCGCCATGTGTGCCAAATATTGTATCAGTGTTTTTTTCACATACAGTATAGTTATGGACTGCACAAGTGACACAACACTTCAGGTTTCCATGTAATGACGCACACAAGACCTTTACCTTGAGTTAAGTATATGTTACATTGAATGGCAGACAGCAAGGACGTCCAGTGTGGACTACGCTGTAAAGCAAAATGTACCCTGTATTAGCACAGGTAGCCCAAGCTGTGTATCCGTACATCAGTTATAAGAGGATGTATGTGAATATTGTTTATAAAATCAATAAGATAATAAATTTATAATAAAATAAACTATAAAATCGTCTGTATCTTTTTCAATCATGCCTTTAATGCCTGTGAAGATTTGAAGCGATTTGGACGAGAATTGAGCAATGTTATAGCCATTTTAAAATTGCCCTTGTCTGAAATTATAAGGTCATTATCCACATACATTCACAATATTATTAGGTCAGACTAGACTAGATTAACAACATAGTATGTCTATATACTTTCTCAATTGTGGGAGGAAGGATGTCATGGATGGCACATTGCAGAGGGTAAGTACTCACCAAAGCACCATTAATAAAGGAGACTACTGCAGTTATATCTGCTGTCAAGAGGGTTTTCTCTGGATTGTTAGAGAACAAGAACTTCTGGATCATCTTCTGTTTCATTTACAAATGCCTGCCAGTTGAGCCGCAACAAGGCCTCCAGTACCGACCTTCAAATAAATAATAAATAGTTTTCAATTGACACTCCCCCGAAGGGGTTTTTCAGTGACAATCACACCACACTCACCTTATGCGTGCGTAGGGCTCTGTTGTAATGCTTCCCCCCAGCACTCCATTCATTGAACCACTGCCTATTATTCTGGACTCAAGCAAAAGGTCTCTCAATCCACCATCTCCGAAGCGCTTTCCTATTACTGCGTTGAAGACGCAATAAAACATGGAAGCTTCCCATTCGTAAAACAATGCTGCTGAACTCCTCTTGCTGCTTCCATACGACCTCTAAGGCCTTCGCATATATTGCCTGATCCATAACAACAACGGTGTCATCCAGACCCAGCTGAGTCGCCATTTGAATTGGTTCCTCAATAACGTATACACCGTGGAAAGCTCTGTTGGGAAGCATATATAAGTTGACAATAGCCAACTACACTCTTGGGTGGAATTTCATGTGTATTGGGCAACTGCATTAAATCCGCTCCATGCCGGAACAGTTTGATGATAGTTGACGACCTCTTCAGTTGGATTAGTTTGGATTAAGTCGCGATAAGAACCATGCAAAGTCCTTAATCACTGCTTGGCGATGATCATCTGTTCTTCTAGTGAGTGCGGCATCTATGGCATATACTCCACAAACACATCTTTTACCTGCATTATACTGGTGAATCTGTTAATTAAAATAGGTTACAAATGTAATCACAAAATCAAAACTTATCCAGTTGTGCACCGAATTGCAGTGCAGTAAATTCGCTCACAAATTGTATGTTATTTTGTGAACATACCTGGCTGGCAGCTGCACGAAAGGTACGTCGTTGGACACCCCTGTGATGTGGCAATGTTTCGGGTGGTAAATCACATGAAGCGACCTGCCTTTGTATGACGATGCCATTTGTATAGTGGGTGGTGCCTTTTCCTGATAAGGTTTCTTCAAGGAGGTCAATATTATCCCAACAGAAAGAGCTGAACACATTTGGATGGACATTCTTAGGCAGTATTACACCATGTTTCTTCTCTTTCCAACTGATTCTCAGCAAGTTTGGTCTCGACCACAAGTACCTGTTCGTATGAGATCCCATGACCGTATCGATTAAGCACATACATTGTGTACCGATATTTGCTACATCTTTAATTTCGCACTAAATAAGGCGTGGTTACCCTACCTGTCCCATTTTCGTAGAATCAACAGAACGCTTAACGTTGTATTTGTAAATCAGGTGCGGGACTCGACGCTTCGTTTTGCTCAATTTTATTTGCTAAACGATGAGGAAGAGGTTGAACAATCATGGCGTTATCTTGTAGCTGAATAAGTCCCATTACATGTGTTACAATGCAGATATATCCGAGTGTTTTTGAACGCGATACGAGCGAGTTTAAAAAATCACAGAATGCACTCGCAATTATCTGCAAGTCACCTTAAAGACAGAAACGACTGTGTTCAATAATAGTGCTTTAGCCGACTTGCATCTATGCGTTGGTCACCGTGTCGTGTAATTGGTGTCCATACTTTTTCAGTATAACCAAATAAAGGTGAACGCTGCATCGTTTACCTGAACGAATCGTTTTACTTCATCTTCATTCAAGATTTCAGAGACACATTGAAGAAATTGCCATAGCAAATGAACTTGCACGACTGAGGTTATTCAAAGTATCAGTGATTTTAATAGCAAAGAGCATGAGGAACAGTTTAGGGCTGACAGCACTCACTTAGCCGCATCTACACGAACAACTTTTCCTTGACAAGTTTCGAATGACAAGTTTTCCTTGACAAGTTTTCCTTGACAAGTTTTCCTTGACAAGTTTTCCTTGAGAATTTTTCCTTGACAAGTTTTATTTTTCTGACAAGTTTTCTCTTGACAGTTTTCCTTGAATAGGAAACTTTGTTTTTGTCGCCGTGTAGATTCGGCTTAATAAAACGGCTAGTTGATTACTCACCGCCACGACGGACAATTCTCAATGAGTTTTGCAATGGATGTATGTAGGATAAAAATATATACCGTCAGGATGTACGACCATATATCCTGTCTGAAAATCAGAAACAGGATTGATATTTGAACTTCTGGGTTGTTGTAACAAATAACAACTTGACTATATATTTATAGAAAATAGTATTAAATAACAAACGTAAAAAATATAGACATCTGGGTTGCGAGGATACATATGTAATCCAAGTCCAGATTCGGCTGGACCCTCTTTCCGCAACGCTTTTGTTTTGGGCTTCCTGTGTCACATAAAAAAATAACGTGAGGGAAAAAATTAGGTGTGAGCACAATTAAGAATTTGTAGACTTTAAAAAACATGCTCTACAACTTAAGTCAGAGTGCTTTGTTGGCTTAATGTTGTCAGTTTGGCAGATGGATATATTCCCCGCTCGAGCCTTTTGCACCTGTCGCGACCAAGTATAAGTATATCAGTATATCACTATATACCCGAAGATTTATACTATCAAATGAATGTGAAAATAACGTTTGTGTGTAGCTTGTATCGTATTCATGACTCTCCAATCCATTCTTATACAGTCAACCATCTTGAAATGCGTGTACGGGTAGCGTGCGGGCATGCGGGACTCACGCTGGTATATAGTGATATACTTATATACTTGGTCGCGACAGAATTTTTGCAAAAGGCTGTATTCTAATATATTTATTATTATTGTTATTTCTCTCTTTCATTCTTTCCTTCCTTCCTTCCTTCCCTTCTTTCCTTCCTTCCTTCCTTCCTTCCTTCCTTCCTTCCTTCCTTCCTTCCTTCCTTCCTTCCTTCCTTCCTTCCTTCCTTCCTTCCCTTCCCTTCCCTTCCCTTCCTCCCTTCCTCCCTTCATTTCTTGTTTTCTCTTCTCTGATTTATTTTTAAATTGAAATATTTTTCAGGCTACAAGATTTATACAAGAGCATCCTTCTGAATGACCTTGAATTTGCACTGGACAAGAAAGTAGAACAAGACTTGTAAGCAAATGTAGTACAAATACAAGTAAACTGCTGACGATAGACCCACTAGTCTAATCTGTTTCTTTCTTTCTCTTTATAGATGGAATAATGCATTTAAAAGTCAAATTGACTTTTTGAGGCGATTCTCCAAAGTGTATTATTGTGTTAAAATTCCTTTTAGAAAGATCGAAAGATAAAACTAGGCATAAACACTGCAGATGGCAGGCTCTTTCCCCACAGAAGTCCGATTTTGTAAACATTTACTAGAAAGGTGCCAAAATTGTGGTACTCGATCGGCGCAAAGTGGATGTCTCGCTAGCACGGCGCAGAAAGCGCGAAAACCTTTCAAATGCACTTTCGAAAGGAATTTGTTTCAAAAAATATTTGCGGAATGAATACATTAACATATTTACACGTTTGCACAGATCGTGGATGAATTTGTTTTTCTATTTCCTTGAAATGTTTCGTTCTTGGATGTTTTAAAATTGCTACACTTGGTTATCTTCGATAAAATATACAATACAACATATTGAAGGTACGGTCTTATTACGGTATACGCAAAGGCCGGTTTACACTGGTGAGTTTGTCGCGCGATTCGTTTGTGAAATTGCGGCGAACTCGCGGTGATTTCACTGCATGCGAATTTGCAGTCATTTCATAGTCAAAAGTTGTATGTTTAGACATTGAAATACTTGAACTAAATTTCGGAAAGTGACGACTTTCTTCGCGGTTGATTCCGTACCGTGACCGTAAAACTCTCAGTATGCCGTACGTACGTTTGCCACTCATGTGAAAACGACTCTATTGTACACGCGACACGGAATTTGAGTATAGTCTTTTTCGGACATTTTATAATTTTCTTATTTGAGTACTTGTTATTTTAGATGACATAGATGAATGTGAAATGATCAATAGTTCAAATTGGTGCGATTTAGAGCTCAAAAATGTGCGATTTGGGAATAAATCGCATCATTTTTTACCAATCAGATTACAGGAAATGCTAGTGATTTCAAAATGGATATAATTAATCTAGAAATCTAGTCGTTATAAATTTTCTACTCAAAGTCTACAGAACCAAATGTTTAATTCGTATCCCACGTTTTATTCTATTTTTACATTTTCTGATTATTTAAACCTCTTCAAACATGCTTATCATAAGCAGGTCTTAGAAATGTGGTTTTTGCAAAGGAGTTATTTTGTAGTGGTCTGTGTGTGCCCTTGTTCTGGGTACCCTATCTCCAGGTATTAGAGTAGGTTCAGTAGGACTTGCTTCTGCAATCATACTACCATACACTTGACATGCAACAATCAAACAGCAAAGAACTATTGGACCAATAATTGCTCCTTCAAGTCCCACGCAGTATATCCCTCCAGCTACAGCTAAACCAGTAAGATATGGGTGGCCACCACTGAAACAATATCAATTGTTTTACAAAGCACTTACAAAAGACAAAACAAAACGATGTGCTACATTTAAAAGTACACATTATATAGACCATTCTCAAAATTAATATTCAATAATAATCCATTGCATCTATAGCTACAACCATCAACAAGCATGGCTTATGGATTAAATAATAACTTACATAAATGTATTAGTATATACCAATTCAACTCATGTATTGTATACAGCTATTTTAAAAAAAAACGTTGATACTGAATACTGCATTCTAAATAGTGTATTCCAAGACCGAAATGCATTTTGGGACTCGTGTAATATTGTGTAAAGTAATATAAATAATAATAATTTATTTTATTTTTTGTGTATTCCATCAGAAACAATATACTAGCTCCATATGGCGAACAAATCGCTGTATATTTACTTGTTATTTCACAATAACGAGGCCCACAATGCCATTTGGTCTTGGAATGCACTATTCAGTATGCAGTATTCAACGTTTTTGAAATAGCTGTATACTTTGTATTGTATGAACCTATATATACACATCGTGCAATCTGATTGGTTCTCTATCGCTGGGAAAGATGGTGGGTGTAAACTCTCGTTTTGGCATAGAAAAATACAACAGTTTTTGATATTGAAATAGTATTTTGAGGTTCCTGAGTTGGTACATACTTCGCCTCGGTAAATAATCAACAATATCCACTTTGCCTTTGGCGAATAATAATTGTTAATTGTTAATTTTAAGGTCTTAAAAGACCTTTTTTGGTTTGATTTGTGACCCAATTCCACAACATAATCTTGCAAGAATTAAGTGATTGTACAAATATTCATATAAAGAAAAAACAAATGTTTTGGCTCCATTTGAAGCTGAGCCTCTCTCAAATTTTAAAATAGAAGTAAATAAAATCGAAACTTACCCAGAAATCTCACTGTAGATAGCAATGTCCACAAATGACGCAGGAAGGATATGACAAATAGCCAAGATAGTTGCCAGTACGTTTTCACCATGTACCAGCCATAACTCTAACACTGCAGGCAAAGCAGCCCAGTATGTTCCCACAAATGGCACAACAGATGTGATGGCTGCAATAGCTATAGAAAACGAAAATTAAAATTATTGAAACATTTTCATGTGACTGTGTCTTATGCGACAATATTATTGATTTTTTTAGCAAAAGCTTAACCCATTGACTCCAGAGCTATTTTGAGGTTTTTTAGGCGATTTTATGGACCTAATAAATAAATCACGCTGTAGGAAATTTTCGATTCCATATAAGAGGTTTCCACGGAAATCTTGACAGTTCTGAAACACCGCCGAGTTCTCAGGTAAGTAAAACACAATATACAATAGAATAAAACAGCACCAACAACTATTGTTGTTATTAGAACTATTGTGTGGTACTGAAAGTAAGAGGACGACTACGATGTATGTAAACACAGTATACAATAGAATAAAACAGCACCAACAACTATTGTTATTATTGGAACTATTGCGTGGTACTGAAAGTAAGAGAACGACTTCGATGTGATTGTGGTGTCATGCATAATAAGCTTATTTATTAATTTCGTATTTAATATCCATAGTATTACTGATCAATATAGTGAATAAATTGTACCTGAAGAACGGCAGAACAGTATGTAAAAAGGTAGTAAACTTATTTTAACTGATTGTTGAAATAAATACGTTGTTTGTCATTTTGTTTATAAGCACTGATAGCAAAAATGTCTTGTGTAGTACTAATATTGAGAATATTCAGCATTTATAAAACACAATGCCTCAATTTTAAAGCATTTTAATCGATAAAAATCAAAACACAATACAAATACTTTATAAAAGTCAAAATAGAAAGCAAATAAAGTATATTGTAGATGTTTTGACTCATGTTTAGTGAAAATATAAATACTAAAACTTGGAAAAAAGAGCACAATTCAGATTTGCCGAGCGCTTGCCGATGTCCTCTCGAAGGTAAAATCCGAATGCTTCACGGAAAAGTGCACCAGAAAAGTACCACCGCACATCAGGCCATGAGGCGCAAAATGTCAAAATTAAAGTTTATCAGCGTACGGTGAAGTTAAAAGACTGACACTTATAAAGTGTTTAGAGAATACGGTAAAGTTTAGTTATTCGAAGAAAAATTGAATTTTCACGTCATTTTTACAAAGATTAGGAGCAAAAACGTATTTGTCACGTGACCTAGTTTCATACCTTGTGTAAATATACACATTTGCTGCGGGCGCATCCCGCAGGACGCACACAGGAAGCCCAACATAGGACATTACTCAGCACAGGGAACCCAACATATGTATTGCGCGCACGCGCGCTTTACCACAGGGAACCCATCAAAAAAAAGACGCAAATATCATTTTTTTAATTATTTAGTAGCCTCAAAAGCAATGGTTGGGCTGCCTGTGACTATTCGGTAGACGCTATGCTTGGTTAGACATTTCTTTGTTATTTCAGCTAGTCTGCATGTTTCGCATTCGTTGGGACAACTTTGTTTATCCTTCGGAGGTGCAAAGACTAATGATTGTTTGCGACCACTCATGAAATGAATCCTTACGTTGCTAATTCCTGATCGGCGCATTACTGCCTGTGTGCGCCGTTTTATTTCTTCATTGATAAATGGTATTTTGAGGCAGATATCATCTTGGTGTTCTTCAGCTCTAGAAGGTGTGTTTTGTAGAGCTCGTCTCATGACAGATTTGATAAATTTCTGAGGGTACCCATTACGGATGAACAAAGATGTGATGGTCCGGAGTGACAAGGTTTTTGATTTAGAGTCGGATGATCTGGCAAGTGCTCTTCTCGTTTCTCCGATCAAGATCCCTCGTTTAAGCGATATCGGACCATGGCTGTCCCATGGGACAATGCACTGACTGTTGATCGGTTTAATGTATAGTGTAGTGGTGAATTGTTTACTCTTCTGATCGAGGGAGACCATGGTATCTAGAAATGGCAGATGGTTTTCTTTCGGCATCTCGATGGTGAATTTCAGTGCCGAGTTTAGGTTGTTAGCGGTAGATAGTAGTTTTTCCGCGGTGATTGTGTTTGACATCCACGCAATAAACATATCGTCTATGTATCGTTTCAGTACCATGGTATCGCCAAATGTTTACTGTAGATCAGGGATTATAGGGTACTGTAGATCAGGAATTATAGGATACAGTACATCAGGGAGTATAGGATACTGTAGATCAGGGATGATAGGGTACTGTAGATCAGGGATTATAGGATACTGTACAATGTAGATCAGGGAGTATAGGATACTGTAGATCAGGGAGTATAGGGTACTGTAGATCAGGGATTATAGGGTACTGTAGATCAGGGATTATAGGATACTGTAGATCAGGGATTATAGGGTACTGTAGATCAGGGATTATAGGATACTGTAGATCAGGGAGTATAGGATACTGTAGATCAGGGAGTATAGGATACTGTAGATCAGGGAGTATAGGGTACTGTAGATCAGGGATTATAGGATACTGTACAATGTAGATCAGGGAGTATAGGATACTGTAGATCAGGGAGTATAGGGTACTGTAGATCAGGGATTATAGGGTACTGTAGATCAGGGATTATAGGATACTGTAGATCAGGGATTATAGGGTACTGTAGATCAGGGATTATAGGATACTGTAGATCAGGGATTATAGCATACTGTAGATCAGGGAGTATAGGGTACTGTAGTAGACCAGGGAGTATAGGGTACTGTAGATCAGGGATTATAGGATACTGTAGATCAGGGAGTATAGGGTACTG
This sequence comes from Actinostola sp. cb2023, assembly GCA_033675265.1. Taxonomy (NCBI): domain Eukaryota; kingdom Metazoa; phylum Cnidaria; class Anthozoa; order Actiniaria; family Actinostolidae; genus Actinostola; species Actinostola sp. cb2023. Next base: position 9,985 of record JAUJYZ010001209.1, read on the forward strand.
TAGTAGATCAGGGAGTATAGGATACTGTAGATCAGGGATTATAGGATACTGTAGATCAGGGAGTATAGGGTACTGTAGTAGATCAGGGATTATAGGATACTGTAGATCAGGGATTATAGGATACTGTAGATCAGGGATTATAGGATACTGTAGATCAGGGATTATAGGATACTGTAGATCAGGGAGTATAGGGTACTGTAGATCAGGGATTATAGGATACTGTAGATCAGGGATTATAGGATACTGTAGATCAGGGAGTATAGGATACTGTAGATCAGGGATTATAGGATACTGTAGATCAGGGATTATAGGATACTGTAGATCAGGGAGTATAGGATACTGTAGATCAGGGATTATAGGATACTGTAGATCAGGGATTATAGGATACTGTAGATCAGGGAGTATAGGGTACTGTAGATCAGGGATTATAGGATACTGTAGATCAGGGATTATAGGATATTGTAGATCAGGGAGTATAGGGTACTGTAGATCAGGGATTATAGGATTCTGTAGATCAGGGTACTGGAGATCAGGGATTATAGGATACTGTAGATCAGGGATTATAGGATACTGTAGATCAGGGATTATAGGATACTGTAGATCAGGGATTATAGGATACTGTAGATCAGGGAGAATAGGGTACTGTAGATCAGGGATTATAGGGTACTGTAGATCAGGGAGTATAGGATACTGTAGATCAGGGATTATAGGATACTGTAGATCAGGGAGTATAGGATACTGTAGATCAGGGATTATAGGATACTGTAGATCAGGAATAATAGGGTACTGTAGATCAGGGATTATAGGATACTGTAGATCAGGGATTATAGGATACTGTACATCAGGGATTATAGGATACTGTAGATCAGGGATTATAGCATACTGTAGATCAGGGATTATAGCATACTGTAGATCAGGGATTATAGGATACTGTAGATCAGGGATTATAGGATACTGTGTAGATCAGGGATTATAGGATACTGTAGATCAGGGATTATAGCATACTGTAGATCAGGGAGTATAGGGTACTGTAGATCAGGGAGTATAGGGTACTGTAGATCAGGGATTATAGGATACTGTAGATCAGGGATTATAGGGTACTGTAGATCAGGGATTATAGGATACTGTAGATCAGGGAGTATAGGATACTGTAGATCAGGAATAATAGGATACTGTAGATCAGGGATTATAGGATACTGTAGATCAGGGATTATAGCATACTGTAGATCAGGGATTATAGGATACTGTAGATCGGTTTGAAAGAACTGCCATTGTAGTTGCTGGACTTGCTGCTGTGACTGCAGTGTGCGCAATTATCTTACATTCAAGCTAACGTCGATGTTTGGAAACATGTGACATGCAAACTAGGTGAACCAGTGAACTTCAAGATGTGTGAACGCCAAGTAAATCAGGCAACAAATTCAAGCAATGGATTGTGCAACAATGTTGCATTGTAAGTTGCAGAGGCATTGCTCGTATTACTACAACACCTGCAACAGAGTTCTTTACTGACCGAATGCAATAATGGCGTCCAATTTCAATTGCCATTGTTCTGGACCGACTAGCCTCTCATTCAGGTGAAATTGCTTTTGTGTTTCCACACGAACACGAGGCTAGTCAGTCGAGAACAATGGCAATTGAAATTGGACGCCATTATTGCATTCGGTCTATTGCAAGTTGCAAAATGCTGTTGGTCTAACGCCGTGCAAGAACATTTGTTGTGTGGAGTAGTATAACACGTCAAGCAACATCGTTCATCAACTTGCAGCGCAATAAGTTGCACAATATTTTATGCTTTCTCGAACATCAAATATGGAAGGTAGGTTTAAGAGAACTGTGCTGTATCTTGACAGCAAATCAGTCCCTACTTATTCCCAGATTCCACCAAGACAGAGCTGAAGTTCAAATTTGTCTCTCCCCTTCTGCCTCATTCCCCCGTCTTTCTTCTTAAAGCTTCCGACTCAAACTTGGCCTTTTTTCGGAGTTTCACAAATACATAGGACTGTAATTGTGAGTTCATGCAGTCTCACAGTAATTGCAGTCTTGAGCTTAGAGAACAAACCTACATCAAGGGACGGTTGTACTTTTTAAATTATGTTTTATTATAAGTATTTTTTTAAATTAATCCAGATTTTTTAAGAGTAATTTTTTAAGTGTAATTTCATTTCCAAATATTTTTTGTAAATATTTTGTATCACAGAGTTATTTTAAAACAAAGTAGGCATATTGTCCTACTGTGAAAATTATTAAAAGGCACAAAAAATATAGTCTGATGGCACTGATTTTGAAAGTAGCCACTGAAGCTGGCTGGTTGTTGGCTTCTAATGAAATCCCATGGGAATGACCTTATCAACAAACCCTGATGAATTTTCTGCAGAGCTTTTTGGATTTTCTGGGTTTGCAATCATCTCTCTGAGAATAGCCGTCAGACATGGATAACAGGGTGTACACTTACAACATAAGCCTGGTTTCCATACGATTGCTGCAAGTCCAAAACCATGTTCAGCAAATCACAGAGATCCTATCTATGGCAAAGATAGCAGGATCGCTGAACATGGTTTTGGGCGATTACAGCGGCCATATGGAAACCAGGCTTATTTTCATTGCTCCCTGGGGTTAGCTCTTCACATCCTAAAATCACTACGATACGATGGCTTCTCGTCCAACATGACAGCTATTATTCTATTCCCTGTGGAATGCCAGTCAAGCCCAAGAGTCTCTCTTATACCCATGATGCCTTATGTCAATGTTTGTATCTAAACGAGTGGGAGACTGGGTTCGATTGATGACCGGCAAGGCATCTATCTAATGTACTATAGGTACGAGAATGGCAATCTATCTATCTATTGTACTCTAGAGAGTATATTGCTGCGGGAACATAATTTTCGTTCAGATATAACTTTAGCTTTTAAATCTTTAGAACTATCTTCTGGTACGGAATACGCCATAATTGAATTTATCCATCCAAATCATCCATGGATGCCTTGCGGTCGCGATTCAAGCCCAGTCTTCCTCTCACGATCGATCGTTCGACATTTTTCACATATATTCCACATTCAGTGGTGGGAGTTTCTTCCCTCAAGCTATGAATCTTGAGAAAGTGGCGTTTTGTTTCGGAAGGATGTATTTTGGAAGAAAATCCAAGTCAAATGTCGTTCATTTTCGAGGTGTACATTGCGTCAAAAACGCGCATTTTTGATTTCTATGAAAAATAAATTGAACTAGTGCCCAGAAATCGGACCTGTAAGTCAGTTTACTTGAAGTTAAAATTTGAAGAGTTATCTAGTTGTCACTAAAAACTGGTCAGGAGATCGATGTTACGAAAATTCAGAAAGTTTGAATTTTTAAAAGCAGTATCGATTTTTACGGGCGGTTTCGGGCGCCGTGGGAGTCAAAGGGTTAACAAAATGAATATTGCAAATAAAGAACTGAACTATGTGTGTGAATGATGAGATTCTGGTAAGAGTTAACACACAATAGCACATTCTATAGCTGGCTACAGGTGGCTACGTTCACCTTGACAGACAGCAAAATTCAATATCGAAACTCTTCTTTAGAATTCCAAGAAATAAAGGATACTTAACATATTCATTGGAGATTAGCAGCATTGTTCTTGTATGGACCCCTCCCTACAAGAACATCAAACTATTTTGCAGCGAGTAAAGTAAAGTAAAACTAAAGAGACTTTATTTTATGTCAGTAACTTGTTGACAGTAAAGAGATACTGATAAACTTGAGTGAGCAAGAGAGCTTGAGTGAGTATGTCATGGATTGAACTCGCACCTTGAAGTATCACTTTTCCTTCTCCTGGGAGTGGCCGAACTGCGAGTAGTAGTAGCTGTGGATGTTAACTGGGTTTTATTTTGTGATGATGAGGTATACCTGGCACTAGGCCCTTTTCCTGGATGAGATGTATTTGGTGGATCTCTCCACATGTCATTTAAGAACTGCCACATCTGACAAACAAGAATAAAACAGATTGATACAGTGTTCTAGAGTGTCACATTCTACAGGGTCTGGATTATGATCTGGACACAGGCAGCCTAACCATTTCATTTTGTATGCACACATTTTTTGATGGGTTTCCTGTGGTAGATGGATTATGAGACACAGACAGCCCAACCATTTTATTTTGTATGCACACATTTTTTGATGGGGTTTCCTGTGGTAGATGGATTATGAGACACAGGCAGCCTAACCATTTCATTTTGTATGCACACATTTTTTGATGGGTTTCCTGTGATAGATGGATTATGAGACACAGGCAGCCCAACCATTTCATTTTTGTATGCACACATTTTTTGATGGGTTTCCTGTGGTAGATGGATTATGAGACACAGCACAGCCCAACCATTTTATTTTTGTAAACTGAAATAGTTGTAGAGATCGTTACAACTTCAGACCATTGAGCCTGACAACTAACTAAAGTAGATAGATTCAATAAGATACTTATCATACTCATTAATAATTCATGAGAAAAATTAAACACAATACAAATCACAACCGTACGTGGAGAAGATAATTGTATATCTCATACAAAATCGTTCTCATTTACGTCACCTTTAAGTTGGATTTTCTCTGCCAAACTTACTGGTAATTTGAAAATTATAGTAGAACATGATTTTATATGATAAGTCCGATACAATATTCGCGTCCGTGTTGTAGGAGATCTACAATCACTTGCCTTCGGCTCGTGATTGTACATCTCATACAACACGGCCGCTCATATTGTATCTATTACATATATACAAGGGGCACTTTCTCGCCTCACTCTTCCCATGAGCCAATTCGGGGACATTTTTGGGCTATCCCACTTCTGCCACCATCACCGCGACCTTTCTTTCGCCACTTATCATATAGGGCGTTAATCAATATGGTACCTTTTCGTTTTTTCGGTAATTCGACTGTCGGGTCAAATGGAAAGTGCGCCGAGTAGGAATGGTGCCGATTTTTTTTTTTAAGTTCGCAAAGGATTGTGGTTAAATGTTAGAGCCGCCATCTTTTTTATGTACATGATTCTTGTCAAAAGAAATGAAGGGGACACTGAATGGACCTTTGTTCCTTGTCTCAATGTTTTCCCATTTCAAACCTCATTGAATTTACAGTTCAAAGTATTTCCATATCAATGTATTTGTTCATGCGTTAACAAGAAAGAAAAGACGCTATACTCAAAGGAATTGTCACGTGGTCAGAAATGGGATAACATCAAGACAAGCTCTATATTTAACAATTATTCCCCGAAGTGGAGGTGAGTGGTAGTGGATATTTACCGAGCCGCGAGTCTTCAAGCGGCGAGGTAAATATCTACACTACTCACCGACACTGCAGGGGAATAATTGTTTTAGTATATACCACACAAGTGAAATCGCCAGCCAAATATATAACAGTAATTGTCAAGACGAAAAAGACACGCTCGCGCGAAACGCGACGCCATCTTGTTTGGCTCGGAGGTAAATATCCAAGGATATCCCTAGTTTGATTAACCAATCACAGCGCACGAAAGCACACTATTCACTTGTGTGGTATATACTGATATCAGGTAAATAGACGACAAACCTTGGCAGACGCGATTACAGGGTGCCCAGGTTCCATGCCTATTCCAATAGAACCTTTGAGGTCCGATGTAAGGGATGTTGAGAGTATACTCGATTTTCGGTGGTTTGAGATTTCCTACAGCCAATACCTGCAGGTCGAGTAATTACAGCAATCATTTATATGGCAAAGAAATTTGGCGAATTGTAATTGGTCAATTAGCGGTCCATAAAACATCATATGGCATCGTTAGCAATATACAGGGACAAAACGGAATAAGGAGGAGAGGTGGAAGAAGCTGAAGAAAGAAGGTAGCAAGGGAATGGATGCATTCTCGTACCCAGACCCTTCTCAGCTTTCTAGCGAAAAATCGATATTTGGTTTAGAAAGCTGAGAAGGGTCTGGGACGAGAATGGGAATGGATGACGTGGCTCATTTACTGCGTTCCCAGGACATCCTTGCGGTCTCAGCTTCTAACGATTTACAATTTTAACCCGACAATAATTATGCAATTCGGTGTATACCACACGACAACTATATTACCTTCAGTCTCAGGCCTTGTGTTGTCTTTCCTGTTATATTGATCTGTTCAAGCATTTTCTCAGAACCCGAATACCGTATCTTTGCACCGTGGAAGGCAAACTCTCTGACGCCAATACCAACCACAAAACCTCCATTGAGCAGAAACTTCTTCGGTTCATTTACACTTTGAAGTGCTGTTGTGAATTGGATAATATTATATATTTCAGGTATGCAGTCAATAACTTCTATCATATGATTATTATTCTATTATTACTCCGATGAAGAGCTAAGGCCTAGGGCAAACGTCGAACTAACCACGAGCTTACTGCGAAAATCCTTGTATCGCGACCTTTCGTTTTGAAAACTTCAGTTGGATTTTGGGTTTTTTCTGTTCCGACAATCACTATATATGTCCATTTCTTGAGTACAAGTTAACTAAACAGCATTATTTAAAGTACTAAATAGTGTCATTTCTATTGTTTTGTATTGTATTTAGTACTAATTAGTGCAAAAAAATATTGGCGGAACAGAAAAATCCAAAATCCAGCTGAAGTTTATACAAAACGAAAGGTCGCGATACAAGGATTTTCGCAGTAATTCAGTCGAACCTAGTAGTTTTGAAATAGGCTCATGGTTAGAACGACGTTTTGTGTTTGAAAAGGCGTTTGAGCGTTGTGGCAAAGTCGCTCCAGAGTCGTAACTTCCGACTTGGTTTGAACCTATTTCAACATTAATAGGTTCGACTGAATTAAGTACATGGTTAGTTCGACGTTTGCCGTAGGCCTTAGACTCGAAACGTTAGTAAAGTTAAGTACTCTTAGTCTTTATACGGTGTTATAGATTTCCTTTAACCTTTGAATTTATCATTATACACCGACGCAGCCCTAGTGTACTCGCTAGTTTCCATTGAATTTATCATTATACACCGACGCAGCCCATACTAGAGTACTCGCTAGTTTCCATTTAATTTATCATTATACACCGACGCAGCCCATACTAGTGTACTCGCTAGTTTCCACTGAATTTATCATTATACACCGACGCAGCCCATACTAGAGTACTCGCTAGTTTCCATTTGAATTTATCATTATACACCGACGCAGCCCATACTAGTGTACTTGCTAGTTTCCACTGAATTTATCATTATACACCGACGCAGTCCATACTAGAGTACTCGCTAGTTTCCATTGAATTTATCATTATACACCGACGCAGCCCATACTAGAGTACTCACTAGTTTCCATTTAATTTATCATTATACACCGACGCAGCCCATACTAGAGTACTCGCTAGTTTCCATTGAATTGATCATTATACACCGACGCAGCCCATACTAGTGTACTCGCTATTTTCCATTTATGATTATTCTACTAGTATTCTTTTTTCAAACACTGATTCGTTAAGCTTACCTAAGTAATTATCATCGTCTGGGCTGCTGCCATACTGAGTAATGAAAACATTGGTAGATCCAGCGGGGATGTCGTAGACGAAATTATAACCTGAGAGAGAAAGAACGAGTGAATTAGTTTTCATTAGCGGCCCAAGCGTCAGCTGCAAATAGTGGGCAACGCTGCACATTATTATTATTATTATTATTATTAAATTATTAGTATTATTATCACATTGGTAAATCTTTATCTGGTGGAGAATTGCTGTGGCCGTCATATACCAATATACCATATATAATGGTCTCTTGCATATACTTTTATCCATTGGATTTTGCTGCGCCTACACCTACTACGGAGGCCATTTTGAGTGCCATGGTATATATCGTAGGTTTCCCACTCCTACGAGAAACCTACGGCACGGAGTTATGGTCACGGTACGGAATCGAAGACGTCTATTCAGCCGGCCAAAATCATTACTCACTCAACCATCAGAATGCTTGGACACGGTTACCGCACGGAACGGCACGAACCGTACCGTAAACTACTTCTCACTCCTACCTAAAACGTACGAGTGGGAAACCCACGGCACGGAGTTACGGTCACGGCACGGAAGACATCTATTCAACCAATCACAGCGCGCAAAATCATTGCTCAACCAATCAGAATGCTTGGACACGGCACATTCACCGCACGGCACGGCACGAACCGTACCGTAACTACTTCTCACTCCTATACAAGCATCAAAAGTTCCAGACTTTCGGTACGCACGCAATACATTATGAGATTATTATAACAAAGGAAAAGTGAGCACCAATTTATAGACACAGGGAGCCCAAGCTATGTTTTTTTTTTGCTCACTTGGTGCTCACTTTTCCTTTGTAATAATCTCATAATGCATTGCGCGCGTACCGGAAGTCTGGAACTCTTGATGCTTGTATACAAAAACGACTCTAATTAATGTTCTAAACAAAGAGGTGTCGTTCACCTTACCATACTTGGTTTTCTTGTTGAAGTAACCGTTGTGTTTTCTACATGTGCTGTTATCGCCTTTACAAAACAGCACATACGTCATACTCGGCTCTAGAACCAACCACGTGATCGCAACCAGCTTTCTATTGGTGAGAAGAAATGAACGAAGCAAGATAATCATGAGTAATACACTTGGTGGAGATTGGGTGGATGGATACACGAAGAGATTGTAGGTGTCAATGCATGACCTTGAAAATTCCATCTTTAGGTCTTTTTGTTGTTGTTGTTGTTGTTGTTGCTATTGTTGTTGTTGTCAGGATTATTATTATCATCTTAGTTGCCATCGTCATAATTATTATCATCGCCAACAACGCTATTGCCATTACTGCATTCGCCTTCACCAATCAGAGCGCGCGCTTGCTCATATCCAGTGGTTGTCTATATAAAAATTGTTATTATCAACGGCCACAAGTGTTTGCTCCGAGGTGGCCGTTGTGGAGAGGTTCGATTATACTCCAAAACCTACTGATACATAGAATCGACCAACTTACTCGACATTGACCTTCCACACAGATGTCTGACGAGAACTGGTTACACACGGTGTCCCATCGATGACCTTCTTAGCGACCTTGAAGTAGATGGCTTGGCCAATCACACGGCAGTACAGTTGGCATTCGTCTCGTTTTTTTTCACTAAAATAGATCAAACATAACTGATTTATTAGCTGATCTGCTCCGAACTCCGACCGCTAATTAAAGGCGTATTTTTTTTTTCCGATCCTTTTCGACCTCGGGTGAAAGTAACAAGTGGGGGAAAGTTACGGTACCGTGCTATGCCGTATTGAAAGAGTTTGATTGGATAAGATGCATCTGCGCGCTTTTTGATTGGTTCAGAAAGGAAGCCATTTGAGTGTCACGGTACCGTAGGTTTCACGACTCTATTACCATGGCAACTCACCTCCGCTATACTTAGGTAGCCACGTGACGTTTTGTGCTCTCCCGCCAATCTTGACATTTTTGTTTTTTTATCCTCGTACACTGAATGAGTCGAAAATCGATCGAGTTGGGAGGACAGTTCTGAAAAACAAGCATAATCGTCTTTAGATCATTGAACATGGCTCATAAAATCAGATATCGCTAATAAACTCATAATTATTTTTAATTAATTAATCGCTCAAAGATTGTTACTTACATCTGTGTTACAGGAATGAAATCGTTTACGTGGTCCCTCGCAGTACTCTCCTCCATTCTCTGGTCTAACATTAGCGTTAAAACAAGGAATGAATATATATATTTACATAAGCCAACCTAATTAATACGGACAGACAGACAGAATGAATGAATGAATGAACTTTATTTGACTCAGACAGACAGACAGACAGACAGACAGACAGACAGACAGACAGACAGACAGACAGACAGACAGACAGACAGACAGACAGACAGACAGACAGACAGACAGACAGACAGACAGACAGAAGACAGACAGACAGACAGAAGACAGACAGACAGTCAGACAGACAGAAGACAGATAGACAGATAGATAGATAGACAGATAGACAGATAGATAGACAGACAGACAGAAGACAGATAGACAGATAGATAGATAGACAGATAGACAGATAGATAGACAGACAGACAGTCAGACAGACAGAAGACAGATAGACAGATAGATAGATAGACAGATAGATAGACAGACAGACAGATAGACTAGATAGATAGATAGATAGATAGATAGATAGATAGATAGATAGATAGATAGATAGATAGATAGATAGATAGATAGATAGCGGATAGATAGATAGATAGATAGATAGATAGATAGATAGATAGATAGATAGATAGATAGATAGATAGATAGATAGATAGATAGATAGATAGATAGATAGATAGATAGATAGATAGACAGACATATAGATAGATAGATAGATAGAGAGACAGGACAGACAGAAGACAGACAGACAGACAGATCTACATCTACATCTACATTTATTTAAGTCGGTAAAATCCGAGGACATCACACCAACTGTATAAAATAACATGTAAAAAATACATAAAAACAAAATAAATCGATATATATTATAATGATAAATCTATAATGTAGATAGACAGACAGATAGACAGACAGACAGGAGCACTTACGTGGGTTTGTCGCATGTTCTCTCAGAAAAACTGATTCCTCCTCCGCCGCAGGTGCGTGTGCATGGACCATAGCGACTCCATTCACCCCAGTGTCCGTCAACAACTCGAAGGCGACGCTTCTGCAAGCATTCTCCCCTGATACACCACTGCGAAGAGAGACAAGAAATTGTCATGAATATTAGCATGTGTAAAGTAGAGGGCATTATTACTTGAAATAGTGATTGGGCTGTGGACAAAATGAGGGCACAAATACTGCATGACGATTGGATAATGCAGGACGTTACTATAAATTATCAATGGGCGGCGCGCGAAAATCTATCGATGGGTTATGAAGCGGAATCGTTTCGAAAGCGCTCAGCCAATCAGATGCTCCGTTCAACTCAGTACGCAATGATACTAAAGGTCAATATAATTTGTTTAAGTTTGTGATTTGTTTACGGTACCTTGTCCCTGCCGCACGAAGTACCATCTGACCATGGCATGTGATGAGTTTGGCAGCCGTGTCTTTCACCAAATTTCATTGCACACCACAGTCTTCGACAGGGTTCCTAATCAATGAAGAAATGGCATAAATATTTATCTGCTACACTGAGCACTACTACTACTACTGCTGCTGCTGCAGCTGCTAGCTACTGATACTTCTGCTGCTGCTATACTGCTGCTACTACTACTACTACTGCTGCTGCAGCTGCTGCTACTGATACTTCTGCTGCTGCTATACTGCTGCTACTACTACTACTATGCTGCTGCTGCAGCTGCTACTACTGATACTTCTGCTGCTGCTATACTGCTGCTACTGCTACTAGCTACTACTGCTGCTACTACTACTACTGCTGCTGCTGCTGTGCTGCTACTATTGCTACTGCTACTACTACTTACTGCTGCTACTATTGCTACTATACTACTACTACTAGACTACTACTACTACTACTACTACTACTGCTGCTGCTGCTGCTGCTACTATTGCTACTACTGCTGCTACTACTACTACTGCTGCTGCTGTTGGCTGCTACTATTGCTACTATGCTGCTACTACTACTACTACTACTGCTGTACTGCTACTTACTATTGCTACTACTGATGCGGCTACTACATACTACTGCTGCTGCTGCTGCTGCTGCTACTATTGCTACTACTGCTGCTACTACTACTACATGCTGCTGCTGCTGCTGCTGCTGCTACTATTGCTGCTACTGCTGCTACTACTACTACTACTGCTGCTGCTGCTGCTGCTACTATTGCTACTACTGCTGCTACTACTACTACTGCTGCTGCTGCTGCTGCTGCTGCTACTATTGCTACTACTGCTGCTGCTAGCTGTTACTGCTGTTTGCTTCTGCTGCTGCTGCTGCTGCTGCTACTATTGCTACTACTGCTGTGCTAGCTGCTACTGCTGTTGCTTCTGCAGCTGCTGCTTTCTGCTGCTACTGTTGCTACTGCTGCTGCTACTACTACAAACTACTGCTGCTGCTTACAACTACTGCTGCTACTACAACTATACTATACTGCTGCTGCTTCTATTGCTGCTACTGATGGCTGCTACTCCTACAAGTGTCAAGGCTACTGCTCCTATACTACTGTTACTGCTACTAATACTACTTCTGTCGCTGTCATTGCCACTGTTCCTGCCGCCGCTGTTCCTGCTACTGCTACTGCTACTGCCTACTGCTACTGCTGCTACTGCTACTGCTACTGCTACTGCTGTCACTACCACTACCACTTGCATGCATAGCTGCTGCATCTGGTGCTACCCGACTGCTGACACTACTATAGATAAAAGTATTCATACCATGAATGAACAGAGTCTTGATTGTTTACCAAAGATCATACGACATTGTTGATTTGCAGAGTATAATTCCCCTGGCAACCTTTTATCGTACAGTCCTACACGGGTTTGGTCAGGTCGGTCTTGTAAACAATTAGCCAGTCCTAAACTTAAGGGAGAAATTATGTCATCATCGTCATCATCATCATCATCATCATCATCAACAACAACATCATCATCACCGAAAAACATATAAATCAACAACAGCATCGTCATTATCATCATCATCATCATCAACAACAGAATCATCAACAGAATCATCATCATCATCGTCATAAACCATCAACAACAAAATCATCAACATCATCACCATCAACATCAACAACAGAATCATCAACATCATCATCGACATCATATAATCAACAACATCATCAACATCATCGTCATTATCAACAGAATCATCATCAACATCTTCATCACATCATCTTCACCGTCACCGTCACTGTCTGATCATCATCATCATCATCACTATCGCTGTCCTCGTGATCGTCTTTAACACGATCATTTGATGACAGTATATTTCTATTGTACGTTACATGTAGGGTTCAGGTATTATATTCAATATTGCTTTACAGTCATACAACTTACTCTAAAAACTCAGATATCGCTCTTCTGCTGCAGGGCGACCATTTCCATGGCTTTACTTCAAAGCTGAGCGCCGGAGCCATAATGTTCGACTGTCCTTTTTTCTCTCGTACAGGCATTGTTATCTCCATCATGGGGCACGTTGAATCTGTCGATAGAACAACAGACTAAATTGAACTGAAAGATTGCAGAAGCGCGAAGCCATCCAATTCAGTGTTAGATGACAAGTGTTAGATGACAAGTGTTAGATGACAAGTGTTAGATGACAAGTGTCACATCCTGCCATCTTTGACGATATGTACCCGTACCCTATATCGCGGGTACAAAGGCCCAGCGGCCATGCCGAGGTGTAGTGTGATGGTAGTACAAACAACAGAATGCTTCGGGCACCATGGCCACCATAGGGGAGTAACGTCCCTCCCCACCCCCCATGGTATATATATACTAGATGTACTGACGAGGATAAATTATCTGGTACATTACATGTGCGCGAGTTCATGAGCGATGGTAAATGCAGTACGCCCCTCCCCACCCCCCATGGTACAGCGTGTGTAATTATCCATACATACATATGCGCGAGTTCATGTGCGATGGTAAATGCAGTACGCCCCTCCCCACCCCCCATGGTACAGCGTGAATTATCCATACATACATCAATGCGCGAGTTCATGTGCGATGGTAAATGCAGTATTCAGACCACTGGATTCAAACAATAGCACAGCTACGCGACAATGAACATACGGTACCAAGTTCGGCAAGACCTACAAGAAAATAAAGCACATTAATGAATACTCGTCAGACATGTTGCCAGCACTTGCAAAAAATACATAATATTTTAACATGTACCAGCTAGCATTCTGCTAGCATTTTGAAAATCGATAATAGTTCCTCTAATTCTAGCCTGCCTAGCTTACATACTACTCCCCCCCCCCCCCCCCCCCTCCCCTCCCCATTTCCCCCTCCCCCACCCTAACTCCTAAATACCCCAAGCTACGCAGTCTATCTACTTCAGTTTATGTGACAAATTTTGAAAGAGACTCAAGTGCCTCGATTTCATGTGCGCTAATTTGAAAACCGCTGAGCCGCGGGCTCAACCCAAATAGTAGTTGTTCAAAGGCACCACTAAATAGAAAAATAATAATAACTAAATTAAAACCTTCATTTTTAGCGCCAAAACAATTAAATGACGCCTATTCGTTATATATATTCAATCCAGATTTCCCCTTCACTATCCCTGATTTCCTTTATTTCGTTCGATCCATCCCCCACCCTTCCCCCCCCCCCCCCCCCCCCCCCCCCCCCCCCCCCCCCCCCCCCCACCCCCAAACCCCGATTCCTCCATTGTTTACCTAGGTGTCACACTTTCCTTTTGCTCTACAAATATCAAGTCTACAAAAGAACGCAAAGCAACAATTAGATGTTCGTATTAAATGTAATTCAAAAGTGTACTTTCTCTGATTTTCTTGGTTTTAGATATGGCAGACGCTTTAACCACTAATCAACGGTCTTTCTTCGCACGTAGCGTTTTTCTGGTAGTACACTAAATAAGACCATTGATTGACTGTCACAATTTAGCTGAACAATAATTTTTTCAGTTTAGAAAAACTCCAGAAGATTCCATTCATATCTGCATGTCACGTGGTTCATTTACTGCGTTCCCAGACATCCTTGCGGTCGTAGCTCCGATTGTCCTACTCGACCCAGATCTCTTTTTTCTGCGCGCGTTTCTTCAGTCAGAGCGATATAAATAAAAGTGGTCCCAGTTCTGGACTACTAGATAACGAATCAAAGTAATGGAAGCTTACTTGGTCAACAAGATGGCTGTGTCGTAGTGTGTGGGGTCCTTCTCACTTGGTTTGTTCATTTTCTTTTTGCCATTTACAGAAATTCGACAAGGAATTTGCAGCGTTGGTCGAGATTTCTAGGTCTGCCTGAAAGTCAGAAAGTTATAAGACACTTTTATTTGACGTCCAGGCGTAATACTAATATATAGGATTGTATACGCGAAAAATGAAAAACTAGAAATGTTGTCACTGACTAGAATTTTAATTTGGACGTTTCGGTTGATACTACAACCTTCCTCAGCAGCGATGTTATGACAGGCTATAATAATGTGGATCATTTACACAAACTGTTATATACACAAGGGAAATAAACATGTTCGTTAATTGAGTTGCATTCACGCATAGAATGCCACGCTTCCAAGAAAAGTCTCTTGCCCCATTGGGGTTCACGATCGATGATCCTGGCTCGTCTTCGAAGTTGAATTGGGTGGCCCGTTTCAGGATTGTATACAGCCCTTTGTAAAAATTCTGCCGCCGCTACGAAAATATATCAATATATCGGGTGCATTATGGGTAATTAAATAATACTATTTTGAGTTTCCTAACAAAATATGAAGCAAAACTACAAACAACAAAACGTTAAGACTAAAACAAACATTAAACTAAATATTTCTACCAAAACCGCTTTTTAAGAGGGATTTTTCGATGATTTAATTACCCATAATGCTGTATAGTTATTATTATTATAAACTATTTATTGTTTTTATTATTATTATTATTATTATTATTTATTAGTAGAGGTAATCATACGATTCTCGTTCAATTTGGAAATAATTTGCACTCGTGTGTTTTTTCAAAGAGTATCAAAATGAACGAGCCCGTAGAGCGAGTGCAATTTGAGCTCTTTGAAAAACACACGAGTGCAAATTATTCCAAATTGAACGAGAAAATCGAATGATTACCAATTAATAATATTCATGGAAAAAAAAAAGTAATTGCACATTAAAGGTAATTTGCACTGCAGTGCAAATTACTTTTTCAACTGCACCGCTCTAAGCCAATCAGAATCGAGTAGTTTTTTTCATGTATATTATTATTACTATATTATTATCATTATTATTATTATTATTTATTGTGGTATATTATTATTATTATTATTATTATTATTATGAGGGACCGGTCCAGAGCGTTCCGTTTATCACCAAATGAGTACAAACTCTGAGGTCCCGCTCAACATACCTATTACGTCAATAAACGGGAGTGATTTCCACACCCACCCCTACTGCGTAGTGTTCCATACTCCTTACCAGTTCGTTCTCCAGGATAAATATCTTCACCAGCACGACTTTGATAAGGTTTCCCTATTGTTTCATCTCTGTAGAATTCTTGCAACCTTGGAATAAGATATAATGGATTTCCTGAGTTTACGTTATTTGCATGGAAAACAGTAGCACAAATAAATTAAATTTATACAGCTATTTCAAAAAAGGTTGGTGACGCGTTTTGTTGCATGATTGCATACAACGCCCGCAACAATATGACCTTCTGGGAAATCTGTTTTCCCCACGTTGTCTTCGCAATATGGAGCCGGCAGGGTGTTCTGGGTGCATGCGGGACATTAGCTACATATGATCCACAAATACAGTTCGGGACTTGGATTTTAGCAAGATGCAACATGCGACCAAAACCTTCACCGACACCTTTTTTGGAAATAGCTGGATAAAAGATCTAGCCCATGGGGAGAGTTTTTCGATTCCACTTCGCACTTTAAAATTACATTCCAATTTCACTATTAGCGGTTCAAAAAAACAATCACAAACTAACTAACTTTACTACCTTGCTTTAAAACCTGTGTACGCCGTATTCTCCAACTAGTGGGTTTTTGACGCTCAAGGCGTTGTGCGTCCCGCGTTTAATGAAATATCTCCACTTAAAAGCAAAACGGAAAAGAACACACACTGAGCAGAAGACGTGTTTGAAGCAATTAAGTATTAAATAGAACAAACAAGCCTGCTGTGACTCGCAGTCTTATAGGAAATACTTCATGTAAGGAAATGTATGTTACTAAGGGATTTTCTTGTTTTATAGAAATACTAAAAATACCGGTTGTACACTCGTGGAGTAATTTCTACGAGGCAAAACACTGGTTTAAGCGCGCAAAGGATATGGTACAATGGAGTGATTCCTGTCGCATTTTTTGTTGTAAAACGAAGAATATGAACAAACAGCGTGATAGTTTTTTATGATTAAGAGTCCGTTTTCGGTAACGAGTGGAAAAGTTTACGGGTTACCCGTCCGTGCTGTGGTTGAAAGAGTTGGTTGATTGGATGAGATGCATCTAAGGCATGCTTTTTTGAATTGGGTTTTCAGAAAGGAAGCCATTTGAGTGTCACGGTACGCGGAGGTTTCCTCCACTCGTATGAAAAACACTCTTATAACGATGAAATAATTATCACTTGGAAAAAAAGCGTGCTCTTCAAAAACTTGGGAATTTCCGTTGTAATTGATTTTCAAACTGGAATAGGCCATAAGCAACTAGCATGTCCCACGTGAACGCCAATAAATCCAAACAGCAGTATCTCAAAATGAACTCACCAGCAAAGAAAAGAGCAGCTCAGCTCGGAAATTAGTTAAATTAGGCGAAGGTTTCATTTTCAGCTCATAAATGTTTGACACAGGAGAAATGCATGAAATATAAAATCGAGTGTTTTCCCAAGAATTTGCATGGAAATTAATAAAATTTTACTTTACAATTTTATATTTCATGTAATTTCTCCTTTTTAAACATTATGAGCTGACTGCGCCCTTTACTAATTTTCGAGCTGCTCTTTTCAATTTCTGGAGTTCATTTTGACACTGCGGTTTGAAATTTATGGCGTCACGTGACCTGCTAGTGCTTATGGCCTATTCCATTTTGAAAATCAATTCCAACGAATTTCCAGTTTTGAAAGCAAGCTTTTTTTTCCAAGTGATTAATTCATCGTTATAGAGTCTTTTCATACGAGTGGGAAACCTCCGGTACCGTGACACTCAAATGGCTCCTTTCTGAACCAATCAAAAAGCGTGCAGATGCATCTCATCCAATCACTCTTTCAACTCAGCGACGGCACGGTACCGTAACTTTCCACCGTACGAAAACGACTCTTATCATACTATCATCGCTGTTGTCCATAATCTTCGTTACAAAACAAAAAATGGCGACAGGATCAACTCCATTTTACCATAAATTCTTTGCGAGCTTAAACCAAGGTGCCTCGTGAGAAATTACTCCAACAGTTGTACAACCGTTTTATTTAGTATTTCTATAAACCAAGAAAATCCCCTTAGGAACATACATTCCTTAGATGAAATTATTTCCCTATAAGACTGCGAGTCACAAGCAGGCTTGTTTACGTTCTATTTACGACTAATTGCTTCAACAACGTCTTATGCTCAGTGATGTGTCTTTCCGTTTTGCTTTTTAAGTGGAGATATTTCATGAACGCGGTGTAACGCACGCTATTGAGCGTCACAAAAAAACCACTAGGCTGGAGAATACAGTGCTACAAACAGGTTTTAGCAAAGAGTTCAAGTTATTTGTGATGGTTTTTGACCGCTAATAGTGAAATTGGAATGTTAAGGTAAAGTGAGAATTTGAATCGAAAACTCTCCACATGGGCCTAGATCTGTTATACAGCTATTTCAAAAAAGGTTGGTGAAGGTTTTGTCGCATGTTGCATCTTGTAAACCCAAGCCCGGAAAGGTATTTGTGGATCATATGAGATACTGTCAGAATGCACACAGAAAACATGGAGGGCTCCCATTATTGCGAAGACAAAGTTTGGGGAACTGGTCCCAGAGTCCATATTGTTGCGGGCTTTGTATGCAACATGCAACAAAAACCGTCACAACCAACCTTTTTGAAATAGCTTGTATAATTTATTTATTTTGTGCTCATGTTTTTCCATGAAATACGTACCTCAGGTACCCATTATATCCCTATTTCAAGGTTTGCAAGAATCTACAGAGATGAAACAATAGGAAACCTTATCAAAGTCGTGCTGGTGAAGATATTTATCCTGGGAACGAACTGGTAAGGAGTATGGAAACACTACGCAGTAGGGGTGGGTGTGGAAATCACTCCCGTTTATGACGTAATAGGTATGTTTGAGCGGGACTCAGAGTTTGATACTCATTTGGTGATAAACGGCTCTGGACCGCCCTCATATAATAATAATAATAATAATAATAATAATACACAATAAATAATAATAATAATAATGATAATAATAATAGTTAATAATAATATACATGAAAAAAATACTCGATTCTGATTGGCTTAGAGCGGTGCAGTTGAAAAGTAATTTGCACTGCAGTGCAAATTACCTTTAATGTGCAATTACTTTTTTTTTTCATGAATATTATTAATTGGTAATCATTCGATTTCTCGTTCAATTTGGAATAATTTGCACTCGTGTGTTTTTCAAAGAGCTCAAATTGCACTCGCTCTACGGTTTATTCGTGGCAATTTTGATACTCTTTGAAAAACACACGAGTGGCAAATTATTTCCAAATTGAACGAGAAATCGTATGACTTACCTCTACTAATAATAATAAAATAATAATAATAAAAAAACAATAAATAGTTTATAATAATAATAAACTTACAGCATTATGGGTAATTAAATCATCGAAAATCCCCTCTTAAAGCGGTTTTGGTATAAATATTTAGTTTAATGTTTTGTTTTAGTCTTACGTTTTTTGTTTGTAAAGTTTTTGGCTTCATATTTTGTTAGGAAACTCCAAATAGTATTATTTAATTACCCATAATGCCCCGATATATTGATATATTTCGTAGGCGTCCAGAATTTTTACAAAGGCTGTATACAATCCTGAAACGGCCAACCAATTCAATTCGAAGACGCCAGGAATATCGATCTTGAGCCCCAATGGGGCAAGAGCTTTCTTGGAAGCGGGCAATTCTATTCGTGAAATGCAACTCAATTTACCATACATCTAACCGGGATTTTTTGTTCATCTCCCAGTTTGTGTTAATGGGGCACATGATTATGCGTGTCAAAGGCGTCCTTGGCGGAGGAAGGTTGTAGTTTCGAACCGAAACTTTTCCTGGATATCGTTCAACTCAGTGTCAACATTTCTTGTATTTGTACCCTGATTTTCTTTAAGTATGACATTTTCTGGCAATATTTTGGGGGGGGTGGGCCTTTTTGCCAAATGTTGTCCTTTTTAGAATATTTTGCCCCTTTTCGAGGGCAGCCCCTAGAAATGTCGATCCTTCGCTGAAAAACAACCACTGTCCCCCTCCATAGCCAAATGGCAATAGTGGGAAATTTTTTCCTCTAGTCCCAAAATGCACCCTTACATTCCCCAAAGCATTTTTCTCGTTGACAATGGTTTGAGTAGCGTCCCTTTTTTTTCAGTGTCATTTAGTAAAGTTTTGGTCTAAGACCTGGGAACAGAGGTTGATTATATCGCTCTGACAGGAGTACAAGGGCGCAGAAAAAGAAGATCCCCACGAGTAGGTGATGTCGGAGCCCCAACCTGAACGACTGTCTGGGAACGCAGTAAATGTACCACGTGACATTCCGAATATGAATGGAAGCTTCTGGAGTTGTTTTCTAAAACTGAAAAATTATTGTTTCAGAGCTAAATTGTGACCGTCAATCAGATGGTCATTGGTTTAGGGTAACTACCAGAAAACGCTACGTGCATGAGAATACCGTTGATTAGTGGTTTACAGCGTCTGCCAATATCTGCAAACCAAGAAATCAGAGAAAGTACACTTTTAAATTACATTTAATACGAACCGCTAATTGTGGCTTGCGTTCAATTTTGTAGACGTGAATATGTTTGTAGAGCAAAAGGCAAGGTGGTGACACCTTTAGTTAAACAGATGGAGGACATCGGGGTTTGGGGGTGAAGTGTCCAAACCTTAGACCAAATTTTTTGCCTAAAATTGTGCCCAATAGATAAAATGGAAATACTAGTTGCTTCTTTATGACACATATCAGGGTTTGAACCTATATACACGAATAGGCGTAACTGCGGGGTGCTTGGGCCCTCCATAACCAGCTTGGTAGGTGTCGTATAATCATGATCTAGACTCTGGGTGCCCCCTCCCCCCTTCTTGAATCCCGACCAACGACCAATATCATCCGCGGTTTTCCAGTCCACAAACCTGTATGTTCAAACCGAAGGTTTTTTTTTTTTTTCGAAAAAAAAGTCACATGACTGAAGTAGATAGATGGCGTAAGCTTGGGGGTATTTTAGAGTTATGGGTGGGGAGGGGGGATGGGAGGGGGAGAGGGGGGTGGGGCGGGGGGGGGGGGGGCGGTTGGGAGTTTGTGTAGTCTAGGCAGGCTAGAATTGAGAGGACCTATTATCGATTTTTCAAAATGACTAGCAGAATGCTAGATCGTACATGTTAAATATTTTGTATTTTCAAGTGCTGCCACATGGTCTGACGGATTATTCATTAAATGTGCTTTATTTTTCTTGTAGGTCTTGCAGAACTTGGTAACCGGTGGGGTTCAGGTTGCGCTTTAGCTGTGCTATTGTTGAATCCAGTGGTCTGAATACTGCATTTACCATCGCACCTGGAACCTCTGCGCATATGTATTATGGATATCCCACGCTGTACCAATGAGGGGTGGGACAGGGGCCGTACCTGCATTGTCCACGCACATTGAACTCGTCGCATATGTATGAGCACATAACGATAAGTCACGCTGTACCGATGGGGGTGTTGGGGAATGGGCGACTGCATTTTTCTGGCCATCGCTCATGGGAACTCGCCGCTCCGATGTATGTACCTGATAATTTACCGTCATAACATCTATAATATACCATGGGGGTGGAGAGGGACGAAACATCCCCTATGGGGTGGCCATGGTGGCCCGAAGCATTCTGTTTTGTTTGTACGGACCATCACACTGACACCTCGGCAATGGCCTCTGGGCCTTTGTAACCCCGCGATATAGGGTAACGGGTACATATCGTCAAATGATGGCAGGATGTGACACTTTTCAGCTAACACTTGTCATCTAACACTTGGTCTGCTAACACTTTGTCATCTAACACTGAACAAGATGGCTTTCGCGCTTCTGCAATCTTTCAGATCAATAATAGTTCTGTTTTTCTAGTCGACAGATTCAACCGCGCGGCGTGCCCCCATGATGGAGATACTCCTCCCTCCGACTAGAGAAAAAGGGACAGTCCGAACACTTATGGCTCCGGCGCTCATCTTGAGGGGCAGAAGTTGTAAAGCCATGGAAATGGTCCCCGCCACTGCAGCAGAAAGACCGGTGTTCCCTGCAGTTTTTTTAGAGTAATGTTGGTATGCCTGTTAAGCAATTATTTGAGATAGGGTACCTTAACCCTACATGTAACTTACAATAGGAAAATACTGTCATCAAATGATCGTGGTAAAGACGATCACGATGGACGCGATAGTGCTGGATCGATGATGATGATCAGACAGTGACGGGTGTACGGTGAAGATGATGTTATGAAGATGTTGATATGATTCTGTTGATAATGACGATTGATGATGGATGATGCTTGTTGATTAATGATTTCGATGGATGATGTTGATGATTCTGTTGTTGATGTTGATGGTGATGATGTTGATGATTTTGTTGTTGATGGTTATGACGATTGATTCGATGATTCTGTTTGAGATTCTGTTGTTGATGGATGATGATGAATGCATAATGACGATGCTGTTGTTGATTATATGTTTTCGGTGATGATGATGTTGTTGGCTTGATGATGAAGTGATCGATGATGACGATGATGACATAATTTTTCCCTTACGTTTAGGACTGGCTAATTTGTTTACAAGACCGACCTGACCAAACCCGTGTAGGACTGTACGAATAAAAGGTTTGCCACGGGAATTATACTCTGCAAATCAACAATTCCGTATGATCTTTGGGTAAACAATCAAGACTCTGTTCATTCATGGGTATGAATACTTTATCTATAGTAGTGTCAGCAGTCCGGTAGCACCAGGATGCAGCATCTATGTCATGCAAGTGGTTTTTGGTAGTGACAGTTTCCCCTAGCAGTAGCATGTAGCAGTAAGCAGTAGGAGGTAGCAGGAAACTGCGAGCAGGAACAGTGGCAATGACCTGCGGACAGACGTAGATTTTATAGCAGTAACACGTTAGTATAGGGGGCAGTAGCCTTGTTCCACTTGTAGCCTTAGCAGCATCATAGTAGCAATATTAGCAGCAAGCAGCAGCAGCAATATCTGTCCTGGTTTCTTTCAGCAAAAGTTTTGAATCGGCCAAAACCCCTAGTTCCGAAGTTGGGTTTCCAAAAATATAAGCAGCACGAATGGAGGTATTTGTTTTTAGGCATCTGGATTAAGCGATAGTAGTAACACATCTTTTGGAGGAAGTAACCCTCTAGGTCCCTCCAGAGTACAAATAGATTTTTTACTTAAACTCCTTGCTTTGCTCCCTCTTGCCTTCATCGGAGTCGGATGCTTTGAAAAATCTAGCAGAAACCATCTGCAGCAATATGGCTCCTTGGCAACGACAAAAGTCCCCCCCTCAACATTTTCTTTTTTCCAGTAACGTTTTCCCACGCTAACTTTGCCCTTTTTCTTCCGTAGCTTCGGTAAGGGCCCACGTGGGAGGGGGGGGGCCCAGTTTTCAATACCCGTCCCATCCCCCCGACCAAATAAGTAGCATTAGCATTCACTTTTCCCCTCCCCTTTCTCAGATTTTGGTCTTTTTGAAAGCGGGCCCCGCCGTCCGGAAATTTTAACGTACATTTTTTAGCAGTAGCAGAGCAGCAGCCGCAGTTTTCAGCTAGCCATTTTGCCGCAGCAGCGTACAGCGCGTTTTTATTAGCAGCAGCATCAGTAGCAGTAGTAGTATCAGTAATAGTAGACTGCCTTAGCAAGCGGTTTTAGTTCAAATACCGAGACGCCTCAATGTCTCTTCGGCTGGAATAAACTATTTTTTCCATGCAGTCATTGATTTCACCAAACCCTGTTGGAATAGCTGTACCTATACAGATACACTATTTGCTATTGTAGATTCGGGTTGAAACTCATCTGACATGCCATGTTAATTTGTTTTTTTTATTTGCGGCGTTGATGGAACAATAACCAAATCGCATTAGAAACAGTATTTTGACAGATAAAGATCATTGCTACTCCTAGTTTTTGAACGTAAAGCAGCTCCTTGGCTGAGCGTGGTGAAACGGGTCCGCTTTATAAATGATCGATATATTGACGCCCGCAAGTGAATGATATTTTACAAGTAACGTCCCTACACTAATACCTATCGTGTTTCTATCCCTTTCATCTCATCTGATTTCTCAACCCACAATCTATCTATCCTAATCTATCTATATGCCCTATCTACCTTACACATGCTAATCTTTATGTAAACCTATTGAAATCTATCCTATTGATATCCTCATGTGGAGTTATACTTATTGTATGAAGCTCATCTATCTCATCTACTTCCTTCGTCATCTCTCTGAAATTGGAGTCGCTATCTCCATCTATCTATCTCGCTAAATCACTAATCTCCTCTATTCTATCTAATCTAATTTCTATCTATCCTAATCTTAAGTATCTATCCTATCTCTCTCTCTATCTATCTAATTCCTATCTCATCTACTGATCTATCATTATCATATCTATCTCTTTATCTATCTATCTTATGGTATCTTTCTCATTGATCCTAATACTATCCCTCTCTCTCTTCCTCTCTATTGTCTGGTGGCCATCTACCTAAATCTATCGATCTATTCTTATCTATCCTATCTCGTCTCGTCTTTTATCCTATCTCTCTGATCTATCTCTATCTATCTATCTATCTATCATCTAGTCTATCTATCTATCTTCTATCTATCTATCTATCTAGCTATCTATCTCCTATCTATCTATCTATCTAATCTATCTATCTATCTATCTATCTATCTATCTATCTATCTAGCTAATCTATCTATCTAGCTATCTATCTATCTATAGCTTCTATCTATCTATCTATCCTATCTAGGCTATTTCCCCCTATCTATCCTATCTATCTATCTCTCTAAGCCCTATTCTAATTGTTTCAATCTATCTGGTCCTATCTAATTCTATCTGTCTATACTGTCTTTGCTAGTCGGACTGACTGTTTTGCACTCTAAACTAACTTTAAATCTGTACTTAATCGTGCTATCTGTCTATCGGTCCTTCTATCTGTCTTTCTATCTATCTGTCTATCTTGTGATCTATATTAGTCCTATTTATTTTTCAGCTTTTCCGAAGTTTCACTCTTTCTATCTATCTATCTATCCTATTTATCTATCTGTCTATCTATCTGTACTAGCTGTCTGTCTGTCCTTTCTGTCTGTCTGCTGTCTGATCTGTACTGTCTGTCTTTCTGTCTGTCCTGTCTGTCTGTCTGTCCTGTCTGTCTTGTTCTGAGTCAAATAAAGTTCATATCATGTCATTCATATCTTCTGTCTGTCCGT
Source organism: Actinostola sp. cb2023 (assembly GCA_033675265.1). Taxonomy (NCBI): domain Eukaryota; kingdom Metazoa; phylum Cnidaria; class Anthozoa; order Actiniaria; family Actinostolidae; genus Actinostola; species Actinostola sp. cb2023. The sequence goes on from JAUJYZ010001209.1 coordinate 35,213, forward strand.
ATTAAATTAGGTTGGCTTTATGTAAATATATATATTCATTCCTTGTTTTAAACGCTAATTGTTAGACCAGAGATGGAGGATAAGTACTGCGATGGGACCACGTAAACGGATTTCATTCCTGTAACACAGATGTAAGTAACAATCTTTGAGCGATTAATTAATTAAAAATAATTATGAAGTTTATTAGCGATATCTGATTTTAATGAGCCATGTTCAATGATCTAAAGACGATTATGCTTGTTTTTTTTCAGAACTGTACCCCTCCCAACTCGATCGATTTTCGGGGGGGGGGGGGGGGGGACCATTCAGTGTACGAGGATAAAAAACAAAAATAATTCAAGATTGGCGGGAGAGCACAACAAAACGTCACGTGGCTATACCTAAGTATAAGCGGAGGTGAGCTTGCCATGGTAATAGAGTCGTGAAACCTACGGTACCGTGACACTCAAATGGCTTCCTTTCTGAACCATCAAAAAGCGCGCAGATGCAATCTCCAATCCAATCAAACTCTTTCCATACGGCATAGCCGGCGGTACCGTAACTTTTCCCCCCCCACTTTGTTACTTTCACACCGAGGTCGAAAAGGATCGGAAAAAATACGTGCCGTTAAATTAGCGTGTAGTAAGTTCGGAGTCAGAATCAGCAAAAAATCAGTTATGTTTGATATATTTTAGTGGAAAAAAAACGAGACGAATTGGGACAAACTCTGTACTGCCGTGTGATTGGCAAGCCATCTACTTCAAGGTCGCTAAGAAGGTCATCGATGGGACACCGTTTAACCAGTTCTCGTCAGAACATCTGTGTGGAGGGCCAATGTACGAGGTAAATTTGGTCGATTCTATGTATCAGTAGGTTTTGGAGTATAATCGAACCTCTCCACAACGGCCACCTCGAGCAAACACTTGTGGCCGTTGATATAACAATTTTTATATAGACAACCACTGGATCTGACAGCGCGCGCTCTGATTGTGTGAGGCGAATGCGTATGGCAATAGCGTTGTTGGCGATGATAATAATTATTACGATGGCAACTAAGATGATAATAATACTCCTGACAACACTAACAATAGCAACAACAACAAAAACAACACAAAAAAACCTAAAGATGGAATTTTCAAGGTCATCATTGACACCTACATCTCTTCGTTGTATCCATCCACCCATCTCCACCAAGTTTAAATTACTCATTATTATCTTGCTTCGTTCATTTCTTCGGGTGGGTCACCATAGGAAAGCTGGTTGCGATCAAGTTGTTGGTTCTAGAGCCGAGTATGACGTATGTGCGTTTGTAAAGGCGAAAAGCACATGTAGAAAACACAACGGTTACTTCAAACAAGAAACCAAGTTGGTAGGTGAACGACACCCTCTTTGTTTAGAACATTAATTAGAGTCGTTTTTGTATACAAAGACATCAAGAGTTCCAGACTCCGGTACGCGCGCAATGCATTATGAGATTATACAAAGGAAAGTGGCACCAAGTGAGCAAAACATAGCTTGGGCTCCTTTTGTCTAGAATGGTGGGCTCACTTTTCCTTGTTATAATAATCTCATCATGCTTGCGTGCGTACCGAAGTCCTGGAACTTTGTGGATGCTTGTATAGGAGTGAGAAGTAGTTACCGGTAGCGGTTCGTGCCGTGCGGTGAATGTGCCGTGGTCCAAGCATTCTGATTGGTTGAGCAATGATTTTGCGCGCTGTGATTGGGTTGAATAGATTCTTCCGGGCCGTGACCGGTAACTCCCGTGCCGTGGGTTTTCTTC
>JAUJYZ010000458.1:0-235000 GCA_033675265.1 Actinostola sp. cb2023
TAAACATTTGAATCCCAGCCATGAACGGAACCATGGCCGGTTTCAAGCAAAATCCACTGATATTTTTATGTTTGTTTGTATGTTTGATTGGCTGATTTTGTTCTTATTCGTGTTTATTTATTTGTTTTTACTTAAGACTTTGGCACAAGAAAAGACCTTGGCATCGGGAGGATTTTGCTTTACCGCACAGTCAGTTTCACGTGAACCACCTCTTGTTTTACTTCTCTTGTTTTTTTTGTTTTTTTCTGCCCGGGTAACATGTGTATAGTTAGACATTGCCATCACATTTACATTTCTCGTTTTCAAAACCTGGTTGTTATCTTTAAAGTGCCCATGAAACGAAATGTCGACCCTTGTTTTATTGTACATTATTGTTGTTTGGTCTTTCTCTGAACATTTGCTGTATTTAAACATTGACTGTTTGAGCGTGCGAACATTTCAGTTCTTTTCGCGGTTCGAAAATTATCATTTTCAACCAAAATGTGCGACAAGAGACTGGGCCCTTGACAATGGCTCGGTGACGTCATAGATTGTGTATGCCTTTGTTTGCACAACTTATGACGTCACATTTCTATAGTTTGACCGAGCGGGAATTGTCGCACTTTGAAACCCAAAATGCCCAACTTCGTGCGCGAAATAAAACATGTTCCTGAAGCTCAATTCACTTTTTATTAACGCCATGTAAAACAAGCAAATAGCAGCAAACTTTCGTAGTAGCAAATAAAAACGGGGTCTGTTTTTTCGTTTCATAGGCACTTTAAGTAGAAGGTATAGTTTAACTCTCGCTAAGAGATATTTGAGAGAGGTTGTCCTTCCTGTAAGACACTATAGGAGGATCTGAATAGATCCTTGCAAGGTTAGGAGTTTAGACAATTTAATGCCGTATGTTGGTCTGAACTTTAAACCCAAGGCATACATACATGTACAAATTAAAGCTTGTTGGGTAGGACGTAATGTTTAAATGCCGACAATGCATGAGGACTGTGAGTTGAGAGAAAAGCGAATCAACTAAAACGTCTGCAAAGGAGGCTAGGAGACAGGATGTACTTGGATGTCTATCGCTGACTGCCAGTGATCGAGTTCACTGACATATTGTGGCAGCTACGGGAACAAATCAGTCACGCAAACAAACCAAATCAGGAACCACACATTGAATCGATACATCGCAGCATTTCACTTTCTATTAGAGGGTTGGGTTACAATGACGCAAGACTTAAGTCCTGATGTGGACCTGCCTATCTACCTATCTATAAAGGAGTCAAATTATGTTATTGTTATGTCCACCTACCGCGAAGTTCTCTTTCACGTAGCTGTGGGTACAAATCCCCCTCAAAATCCCTGGGCCTGGCTGTAGCAAGCCCCACCGCGACAACCACAAGCAGAACAAGGATCAGCATAGATTTCATGGTTCCTGTTTATCTGTGGTCGAAAAAAGAAAACGAGTTATTTTTTTTTTTTTTATTGATCATTTAACTTTTTATGTCACATAACAACTACAAACAAGTTCGGACGATTTTAATTTCAAACAAATTCTATCTTGTTTCATCAGAAAATATATTAGTTCATCAGAAAATATATATGTTTCATTGGGGAAGGGCTTGGTGGTTAAACCTAGCAGGAGAGACTACGTGTCCTATTGTTATTCTACACAGTGTAATTGTTATACTGAATCTGTAAATAAATAAAAACTTATGGCCCTCCTAATCTAAAAAAATCTCTCATACTAGAGAGATAGAGGGATTTTAGAGCGAGATATTATTAGGAAAATGGACAAATAGAAACAGTCGACCGTAAAACATGGAGTAAATATAATTGGGTATATATTAACCGTACAACAATACCGTAACTCTAATAAGTCCCAGGGGTGGATATTTCAAACTTCACCATGCTTAATTGGAAGGGGGGCTTCTTGATCATGAAGGAGGGGGATCTTGGAGGGGTGGGGGGACAATTTAACAAAAATCTCCAGAACAATATAACCATACCATCATAACCACCGTACAGTTAGCTCAGACGGTAGAGCATCGATCGGACTTTTAATCTGAGGGTTCAACATTGGGCGATAAAATTACTTTTGGAATACAGAACGAGACTTCAAATGTATCGAAAATCAGATCGTTAGTTTACATATCTTGTAGCGGCCATTTCCGGTTAAATGTAATTTGCATACATGTGTTGTCGGTCATGTGACCATGCCAGGCACATGACTTCGCTCTTGAATCGCGCAATTGAAGTTACGACACGACATGTAGATTATGAAGGTATTTGGAGACTTTATTTGGCGTCGAGATAATAAACAAGACCGTAAACAGTGCACGTGTCAAATGTATAAACCAGGAGCAGGGAAAATCCTACATATCTAGCTTGGACTGTTTGAAATCTAAACGAAGTCAATGTCTTCTATGCTTTGTACCGCTGTAATTGTGTGTTGTGGTAAGCTTATAACACCGATATATCTTTATTTTGCTGAGTTTTTGAAATCGTTCAGTTGATATGAATGCCCAGAATGCAAGAAATATTGTTCATGATTGTTCAAGTCACACCCTGCGATGTCTAATTTATTCATATTTGTAATCTTATTTGTATGGATATATTTATGGCGCCAAATAAACTATTGTCCTTTCTATGATTCGCTGAGTCGTGCAAACTCACTCTCTTGGGCGGAGTAAGCGGCTCTGGCATGGGAACACTTCTGATCTCTTCTGATCTTCAAAGTCTCAGCAATGTCTGTAATCGCAGTGTAATGCTTCTTTTGTAAACCATTGATATACTATTTTACCTATTACTTTGATAATTTTTGTAACATTGTTGTGTTATCTAGGGGCCGCCGCCCCTCCTGCCGGGATTAGCCACAGCTAAATGGCAGCATTAACGATTAAAGATTAAAGATAAAGATCCGAGTCATGTAACGACCAACGAGCGACCAAACACTGTTTTAATAAATCACACTGCGAAACGTATATTTAGGTCAAATAGGCTACCGTATTTATGTAAGCTTAATAGTTTATAGAAAGCCCGACTTCGCGTTAGTATAGCATCTAGTTAATATTATTATTATGTTTTTCTCTGTTTAGCACTGGCTGTTTGCGTGTGACTTCTTCATTCATTCAGTTGTGCTCACCTTTGAATCTCCGGCTCAGTAACTCTTTTCTGTTTGGCTTTACCTCTTGCTCTGTTTCACAGAAGTGAAGAACGTGACGACGGAACGCATTATTAAGCTATCATATATATAGTGCTTGATGTCGATAGACGTCATTTCCGGTCTCATCAGGTGATCTATCAACTGGCCTATGATTGGTTGAAAATTATAAGGAATTTATCAATCAGGGCCGGTAAAGAAAACTATTTCAATGCGGATAATGACTTTAAAAACCCTTTATTACTAACTAGCGAGAGCTAATTCGCATGATAGGAATACCAAGATAGAATTGTTGGTGTTATGTTATGTTGTGTGATATGCTGCTATAGAAGAACTTCATGGACTTGGAATCAAACTACCCATGTTCATGGAGCGTTCAGTGCTCGTAAGCGAAATGATTCCATGACAACCGAGATTGTGAAAATTATTTTTAGTGATGCAAGTAGAAAAGACCCATAAATTAAAATGACAATTCGGAGCTATCGCATAATCTTTTGTGGCACTGATTAACCGTCATCTCTGCATCGCGTTAGAGAAAAACTCGCAGGTTAAGTGCTGCTGTCGAACCGGATAAAGTGAAAGCTTTATTCTCTAAAGTTTCTTAACTGAAGCTTAATAATGAAAAAACCCGGCTCTTATAAGAGCCACCAAATGATTTAAACGTGATGACCTTAATGCAATATAGAGTTTTCCAGTAAAAGTGGAAGGCCGGTCAGTTCGAGAAAAAATTAGACTGAGCTTTTCATGAGTTTATAACCACAATGCCCTGATTATCGACTTTGCGGTGGTTAACGGTATAATCCTTGATAACAAAGCCGTTTACTAACAATAGATATATCTATAAAACCGCCCTTCACACTTGCATGTGATCGGTCTGGGATTTACAACTCCCAAAGCACATTACAGAGGAATGCTGTTTTTAATCTGCTGAATAATTAATGTGCTTCTGATTATGTATTCCATTTTGTGGTAGATGTCCCTAAAACAATGGCCATTCTGGGCAATGAAATAATAAAATTGCAGTATGGTGTTGCTTAACGCTAACACTATATAACAATCTGGTCATAGACAGATAGCTAGACTCCCAGCAGTCAGTGATCACTTTTATTCTTACCATTGCATAATATAAAGTTTGTACAGTGGAACCTCGATATAACCATAGTTAATAGAGGGGACTGGTTGGGAAACCTTTTGTTATATGTTTTTGTTCGTTTTTTTCAACCGTGACCGTGCACAAATCTTTTGTTTTGTCATTGTTTTGCCTTAATTTGCTATGGTTGAGCAACTGAACCCAAACGTTTCTTTTGGCCGATTGTGCGATATATTCCAATTCAAAATTAAATATATTACAATATTTAAATAAATAATCCAATAGAGAACATTTGGGTTCAGTCGTTTAGCCATTTTCTAATGAATTTGAAGAAACATTGTGCACGGTCAGGACCCGTTCAACATCATAATGACATTAGGACTAGAACAAAGAAATATAACAAAAGGCTTCCTAACCATTCCCTCTACTAACTATGATATAACGATACTCGATATAACGATGTTCCCGGTATAACGATCAACATTTGACAGCCCGGGAAATTATACAGTAAATGTATGGAGAAAAATCCCGATTTAACGATACTCGAGTAACGATATTCCCGATATAACATGAACAGTACAAACTATTTAGTGCTCTATTAGAGATCTTTCGCATAACTCCACTCCATATGCTAATGATCTACTGCAGTAGGAAGCACCTACAAAATATGCAAAACGCACGTGAAATACCCTAGTTTAGGTGCGAAATGTTTTAGTCATGTCTGAAAACAATTTGACCAATTCCTAAAACCTCTTTTTAATGTCATATTTCTCATTTTCATTGCTGGCTGGTAAAATGTTGGTACGAATGCGAGCTAGCTGGCAAACCATGTTCTTACATCTTCCCCTAACTGGGAACACCTTTCCCTTGCCGGGAACATCTTTCCCTAGCTGGAATTTTTTTTTCATATCAATTCCTGGCTGGGAAATTAAATCGTCAATATCAAGCTGACTGGCAGTGAGGAGCGGATAATATTTTCGCATGGTTGTTAAATATTAACTATAATTAGCATGTGAACACTTGTCTAGTGTTCTAGATATCATATTGAGTGATTTTAGGAAAAAGTGTCGTTGGGTACCGGCTTGTTGAAAGCCCTTTGAATACAAGCTTATCGGCGCGCCCAAAAATAAGCCATCAAAAAGTCAGTTGGAATGGTCAATAAAAGTCCAGGGATTACAGAATTATGCAATTAGCCATTACTAATCCATATCAAGATCAATAGACGTGTCAACTAGCTTGTTCAATAACCAGCTCTTGTAAAAAAATGGGTTTCGTTTGACCAACCCCTAAACTAGTACGTACCGGTTCGCTGTTTTCAAATACGACTATCCCCCCTAGTACCTCAGTGCCGAATATATACGTCTCTCCTGAGATCTCTGAGAGTGAGTATTGAACTGGATCGGAAAAGAATGAGAGATCAGGGCCAATAGTTCTTTCAATATGTCTAGACCCAGATCTTAATAATAACTTTTTTAGGTTCAAAGCGGGTTCGTTTATCAGTAATTCCACATAATAAAAATAAGATGATTACAAAATAGCAGGTATAATAGAGCATGTCATAGCGCATGGAGGATGCAAGAGAAGAAACCTTAGGGCTCATTAAACAAAGCTCTTGCAACCAGGGCCGTACATAACCCAGATTAAAGAAAAATAGATCGATTTATTTCAACATGGCGTAGCATCCGCTAAATGCGCCAAACTCTAGCACTTTTGGACAGTTTATTTTAATTTGCAAATTTATTTCGGCAGTAAAAAAAAGTAAAATGTCTGCCTAGAACTGCTTTATCGTTGCATCAACTCAGTATTTCATGGGAAAACATCAGCATTAATAGTAAATATACAGATCTAGCCCTGCATGTTTTCGAACTTTAATTTATTGGTAACTTGAAAATATATGAATTTCCATTTCTTTTTTGCTTCATTAATGTTCTGACTGATCCCAGCACAATTGATTTGTAAAGGCCGCTTTGCATTGTTTCTTTGAACAAAGTAGTCTTCTACCTTACAGCCTACTAATCAGGCCTATTTATCTAGTTGTGATATTCCTCAGCATTAGGGGTGGACCATTACATTATCGTTGCATGAATTTTGGCTGCTCGATTTGTTTCTTTGCTCCTAGCTGTGCATTTGTTTTAAGGACCTTGACTTTGTACGATACTGATTTTTTTTCTTCAATTTTGTTAAAATTTATAAGTTTTACTTTACAAAAAAATTCGAATAGCAGCTTGAGGGGATATATCCTGGCGGAGCGAAGACTTGTCCTTGCTGGAGTTGGAGTCCTGTACCCATGAGAGTCCTGTACCCATGCACAGTGCACAGTCCATCGTAACAATACTAGGCCTGGCTTCATTTCACAGTTCCACGATTCAAAGCAAATGTTTTTGAATAATTATGGTCTTTTCATTTATGATTTCAATACTCAATCACAAAAGAATAATTGGTAAGCTTGGAGTACTATCTCCTCCTCCTTAGTTGTCACTTTTCAACGATGCTGCTTTTTCTTTGGGGGTTCTACAGCAAATATTGAAAAAGAAAATATTGAAAAAGAAATAAATAACATGTCGGAGAAACACACTGTACTTGTAACGTGACTGTCATGATAGATATTCACTAGAATAAATCTATATACCTTGTGCCCCTCTCTCTTGGTCGCTATCCTCCTCAAATTCCACTCGTCTCCAGAACTGAGAAGCCATTGATACGGTGAGTTCGAACTCAGCTTCAGTGTAGGATAAGGGGAGCTATAAAAATCACCGAATTTATAGTAACGTGAAAGAAAAGATGATCCATAGGTGATCGTGTTTTGTCAGATTGCTTTTGATATCAAACGTAGACCGATCCTTTGAAAAATTAGCAATGTGAAAGCTGTTATAGGTGTTAGGCTGGTTCCATGCACAGGAGCAAGTTTTCCTTGACAAGTTTTCCTTTGACAAGTTTTACATTCTCGTCTGGCATGCCAGTTATTTCAATGAAACTTGTCAAGAAAGAAAGTTGTTGTTCCTTCCCACGTGCACCATCAAATAAAAATGTCCAACAAATTTGGTAACTCCTATAGATTTATTAATCAATGTCGTATGTTTTTTAGCTGACACTATTTCGTTAGTTTTCTCATCATGCCTAGAGGGACTCCGAGACAGCTCCTAGCTTGAAGCTTGCTGTATTCTTCTGATGTTACTTACAGCAATCCCGCCGCCATTTACAGACCGTTCCTTTCGACTGCGATATCTTATCAAATATGTACTACCCGCTTTATTACTACTGACAACAATGCAGATTCCTCCTCCCGATGATTATTTGCTTCCGATAATGCAGCGTCTTGATCCAACATTCTATGGTTTTGACTACAGAGGCAAGGATTTATTTGTGACAGTAGAGAATCAGATATATTTGTTCTGGTTGAACACTGGAGAGCTACCGGAAGCTTTGTTGGACATCACTTTTAGGATATATCACTAGAGATTTAGCGCGATTCAACAGAAGGGGGAGGAGAATACAAAGAACAAGAGGGTGCAAACTAAAGAGTGTCAACAACAAAGTGTTATTGACATTGATGTGGCTAAGAAAATACCCATGTATAGACACCTTAGCATTAATCTTCGATGTCAGTCCCTCGACTAGCCTCCTCCGCATGCAACTTCAAATAAAGAAATCCAAATAAAGAAATCCGACAAGAGAGGGGAAAGGGATTAGTCCTCCTCGGCTTCCGGCCTTGCAGGGATCCTAAGGGGTTCCCGAAGGGGTTGCATGTGGAGGAGGCTATCCCTCGACTGTTTCAACCGACACAGCGTTGTTCCCGCAATTAAACATTTTGTGGAGTTTTTTTGCTAATCAGGTTTCTTGGCCAAGCATTGCAGAGTGGAATGCTTTAAGAGGAACGTGGCCTTCATTTCCCGGTGTAGTTGGGTGAACATGTTCTGATGTTTTTATTTCGAATTCGCAGCAAAACAATTGTCTGAACGGTCGATTAGCAACTCAACTCAACTACACAACTCCACAACATGATCATCCATTCTACCATAAGATCATTCATCTCATTCATGCCCGCCGCCACCACCACAGCCAAATCATCACACTTACACAACATTTATCACGGTCAAAAGTCCCTAGTGGACTTTTGCCAGCATCACACACCACGGTTCAACTCACACCAGAACACTTGAACCGTTGGCACCACACACTCCACCAGGCAGGTCTGGAGTTGACCGGCCTTATGCTGCAACACCATCAGCAGTGTTTGGCCGAGGTCTCTTCGGACTTGCTTACACTCACACAAGTCACACAGACAGAACTCGAGGACAAACAACAATGCCTCGAGTTCATCACACATGCCCAACAACAAGCACACAGCACCATACCACCACTCAAGTCATCTTCACACAAACACACCACTAATAATCGCAACAAACGCCACAACCATCCATACCACAACACCCCATCTCGCCACCATGTCCCACCAACATCCAATCCTAACCACCACCGCACACCTAAACATAAACCCACGCCACCACACCACAATCACCCCACATTACCACATAATACCAACACCATTCATAACCACCATCAATCACCATTTCACCACGCATCCCAACATAAACCCACACCACCACACCCACACCACAATCACCCCATCCAACCACGTCATACCACCACCATTCATAATAACCATCACCCATCATTCCACCACGCATCCCAACATAGACCCACACCACCACATCAACAGCGCAACCACCCTACCCATCCACACCGTAACACCACTACCACCAAACCAACACCCACACCTCCCATTCCCAGCCTTCTGAGCATCAGGACAGACCCAACCCGATTTCCAAAAAAACCCGTAGAGCCACCCTCAAAATTCCCTACTTCCCTAATACATGTGCAACACCTATCTACCCCCACCGCCAACCGACATTGCCCCACCAAAGGCAAGAACCAACGTAAAAAATCGTTCATCAGAAAAGTCCAAATTGATGTACATCGGAAGGCGGTGGTTAACCTCACCCCTATAAACCTAACCCCCTATCAAATGAAAGTTCTCTATAAGGGTTTAAAATTTGTTCCCACACCCAAACCACCATCAACGATGGAGCTTAAGAGCTCCTTCCAACAATTTAAACGCAGACTATACTTGAGATACCATTTTTATGGTAAGAAACACAAGAAAACCCCATTCAAGAGTGTCATTACATGGAACCCCCCTACCCCACTTAACCACAATCTTATCATCTACTGCAACTCTGCGTGGGAACAAATACAAAACACAATTCACAACCCCCCCTCTTCTCATGGGCACAGCTCAAACATGTCATATGGGGAGAGGATGGCCCTAAGAGAGCTTTCACAACTACCAAATACCATCATCAAACCGGCCGATAAGGGTGGCTCTATAGTTTTATGGCCAGAACACTTGTACCTCATAGAAGCCCAACGACAACTTTCTAACACCAATCACTATTCGCCCATCAACCATAACCCTATACCATCATTAGTACTTAACATTTCTGAATATCTACATCAATTGTTGGCAGATAAAATCATTGATTTACCTACATACAAGTATCTACTCCCTAACTCCCCATCCCGTACACCCCTCTTCTACATGTTACCCAAAATCCACAAACCCAACATACCAGGTAGACCTATCATTTCAGGCTGCGACTCACCTACAGAGAAACTCTCTATTTTTGTTGATCATTTTCTTAAACAATTTGTTCCTTTTATACCTTCCCACATCAAAGACACCAATGATTTCCTGCGTACTATCCTTTCTATTCCATCCCCACTGCCACCTGGTGCACTTTTAGTCACCATTGATGTAATCTCCCTTTACACTAACATCCCCCAGGATGAAGGTATTAATGCTTCTTTGAATGTTGTTTCCCTTATTCCAACCCATCTCAGACCTCCACTACATGTTTTCCGTAAGTTTCTTGAATTTATCCTCAAACAAAAATTTTTCCTATTCAATGATCAACATTATCTACAAATACTTGGCACTGCCATGGGCACCCGAATGGCTCCCTCTTTTGCAAATCTTTTCCTCCATCAATTAGAATACAATATATTATCAAATACCCCTAACGACCTACACCCCCTAATATGGAAACGTTACATTGATGACGTTTTCATGATATGGACTCATGGCGAGCAGACCCTACTTGAACTTCTCCAATATATGAATACCTTCCATCCCACTATTAAATTCCAGTTTTCATTCTCCCCTACTGACATCAATTTCTTGGATACTACCATTTACCCTACCCCTGAACGAAAGCTGGAATCAACATTATATACTAAACCTACAGATAGCAGCATGTTACTACATTATACCTCACACCACCCCCGCCAGTGTAAGTCAGGCACTATATACAGCCAGGCTCTGAGATTTAGACGCATCATAACAGACAATAACAAACTATGTCAACAACTACTGCGACTGAAACTCATTTTACTTTCCAGGGGTTACCCTAACTCACTGATCAATCACAACTTCAGCAAAATCCTACACCTCACGCAGTTCCAATTACTTCATAATCCATCACACAAAGAAACTCACATACATAAACAGGTCTTGCCTTTCATTGTCCCATACCATCCTACACTACATTCCATTCCTTCCATACTCCATCACTTCTGGTTTCTAATCAGTAAGGATCCTGAACTTTCACGTATCTTCCCTCACTCTCCCACCACAGCCTACAGCCGTCATTCCAACCTTAAAGACACACTAGTACACACACGTTTCACCTCTACTTCCAACACTCACATTCCTAACTGCTGAACCGTGTTCCCTCTCTCCTTGCTCTCCTTGGATGGCCTCCTGTAGTTTGATCTACATGTACCCCCATTATACTCAACCACTATCCCAGTTCTACATTGTACCACCGTCACTCCCTATATCCCAGATGTCATAGAATATGCTCGCATTTTGGATTCCTACTATGTATGGCTGACCTTCCTGATATATCTACCATGACTTATTTATTATACCGATTTACTTGATCACAACATCAAGTCAAACCAACCCATCTATGGCTTTTCAGGCACATTTATAAACACTTTACCATTCAACACAGAAGAAAGATGGTGTTTCATACTTCTTTACTTCAAGTTGTGCCTCTACATTAACATTATTCTACATATTTATACCGTCTACATGGGTTTTATGTCATCATTTGTACAATATATCAAGGACTTCATTTCTACTCATTATTACTACTGGATCAAATATGACTATTGTCTTCTACCATCAGCCACATTGTCTATATTCACGATATTTATTATCAAGACTTTATCATCGTATCTTACAATGTATCTACAAAGTACTGGGATAGTACATCATTGGTCAACTTCACCACTATCATCTACAATGGAACAATTAAATAACAACATTATTACATATTCGCTAGGTCCCCAATTTTTATCATCTTATGTTTTTTTTACGGCCCTCCCACTATTGTTAACAGTCTAGCTTTCAATAAATAACTATTCCATGTAGTTTTGCCTGCCTTTCCTCACCTTTTTATCCTTTCATGTAACTCCTTCTTTCCCCTTGTCAGTACTTTGGTCGGCCATTTTGGTTTACTCCTTTCCAGTACACACGTCCACACACAGGGTTCCCGTTTAAATTTATCCCCCCTTCGTCCTCTCCACCTCCCCCTCCGTAGTATTGTTTTTTTTCCTAGGATGTCGCCATTTTATCTTGAGTTTCCTGGCAACATATTCCCCTTCGTTTTCTTTTATTTATTTTTCCGTTCTACTTTCTGTATACGTCACGGTTTGACGTTTTTTTCTTTTAAATTATGTCACGCGTTTCTTTTCACCGGCTTTTTCTTATAGTTTCGCTAACATCATAGCCAAGCTATATTCACCGAGGAATATGCCTATAAGCAACATTTTGCTAACCACGCATCCACTGGTCCGCCAGCGTTTCATTCTTCAAGGTAGGCTCTTCCCTTTTCTCCAACCTTCTGTTTCTTTTCAGCTATTTTTACCATTTATTTTCACTTTTTCCGGTTAAAGTTCAGGTTTTTGGCCTTACGTATGTTCACGAGTTAGCGTACATTGTAAGTCTCCCATTCATCCCACCCAACACTTATGTCCCTTGCACTATTGCATGAATTTATTTGGTAACCACGTGTAGGGTTAAGCTTCAAGGCCTTGAAGTATGAAACACGTTTGTCATCTACCATAATGACAACAGTTTAACGTCTTAACCCCTGATGAGTAATGTTAAACTGGGTTTACCAACCCTACCTCTAAATTCATGCTTCAGTGATCATATGAGCTCATATTCTACAGTCCCAATGAAGACCCTCTCCCTTTTATCCACAATTCCACCCCACATTATTTATCACTTATTCATTTACCCCAACAACAATAGAGTCCGATTACCTAATTCTCCTTTATCTATCAACTCTCCAGTGTTCAACCAGAACAAATATATCTGATTCTCTACTGTCACAAATAAATCCTTGCCTCTGTAGTCAAAACCATAGAATGTTGGATCAAGACGCTGCATTATCGGAAGCAAATAATCATCGGGAGGAGGAATCTGCATTGTTGTCAGTAGTAATAAAGCGGGTAGTACATATTTGATAAGATATCGCAGTCGAAAGGAACGGTCTGTAAATGGCGGCGGGATTGCTGTAAGTAACATCAGAAGAATACAGCAAGCTTCAAGCTAGGAGCTGTCTCGGAGTCCCTCTAGGCATGATGAGAAAACTAACGAAATAGTGTCAGCTAAAAAAACATACGACATTGATTAATAAATCTATAGGAGTTACCAAATTTGTTGGACATTTTTATTTGATGGTGCACGTGGGAAGGAACAACAACTTTCTTTCTTGACAAGTTTCATTGAAATAACTGGCATGCCAGACGAGAATGTAAAACTTGTCAAAGGAAAACTTGTCAAGGAAAACTTGCTCCTGTGCATGGAACCAGCCTAACACCTATAACAGCTTTCACATTGCTAATTTTTCAAAGGATCGGTCTACGTTTGATATCAAAAGCAATCTGACAAAACACGATCACCTATGGATCGTCTTTTCTTTCACGTTACTATAAATTCGGTGATTTTTATAGCTCCCCTTATCCTACACTGAAGCTGAGTTCGAACTCACCGTATCAATGGCTTCTCAGTTCTGGAGACGAGTGGAATTTGAGGAGGATAGCGACCAAGAGAGAGGGGCACAAGGTATATAGATTTATTCTAGTGAATATCTATCATGACAGTCACGTTACAAGTACAGTGTGTTTCTCCGACATGTTATTTATTTATTTTTCAATATTTGCTGTAGAACCCCCAAAGAGAAAGCAGCATCGTTGAAAAGTGACAACTAAGGAGGAGGAGATAGTACTCCAAGCTTACCAATTATTCTTTTGTGATTGAGTATTGAAATCATAAATGAAAAGACCATAATTATTCAAAAACATTTGCTTTGAATCGTGGAACTGTGAAATGAAGCCAGGCCTAGTATTGTTACGATGGACTGTGCACTGTGCATGGGTACAGGACTCTCATGGGTACAGGACTCCAACTCCAGCAAGGACAAGTCTTCGCTCCGCCAGGATATATCCCCTCAAGCTGCTATTCGAATTTTTTTTGTAAAGTAAACTTATACATTTTAACAAAATTGAAGAAAAAAAATCAGTATCGTACAAAGTCAAGGTCCTTAAAACAAATGCACAGCTAGGAGCAAAGAAACAAATCGAGCAGCCAAAATTCATGCAACGATAATGTAATGGTCCACCCCTAATGCTGAGGAATATCACAACTAGATAAATAGGCCTGATTAGTAGGCTGTAAGGTAGAAGACTACTTTGTTCAAAGAAACAATGCAAAGCGGCCTTTACAAACAATTGTGCTGGGATCAGTCAGAACATTAATGAAGCAAAAAAGAAATGGAAATTCATATATTTTCAAGTTACCAATAAATAAAGTTCGAAAACATGCAGGGCTAGATCTGTATATTTACTATTAATGCTGATGTTTTCCCATGAAATACTGAGTTGATGCAACGATAAAGCAGTTCTAGGCAGACATTTTACTTTTTTTTACTGCCGAATAGTTTGCGCTTAGTTAAAATAAATTTGCAAATTAAAATAAACTGCCCAAAAGTGCTAGAGTTTGGCGCATTTAGCGGATGCTACGCCATGTTGAAATAAATCGATCTGTTTTTCTTTAATCTGGGTTATGTACGGCCCTGGTTGCAAGAGCTTTGTTTAATGAGCCCTAAGGTTTCTTCTCTTGCATCCTCCATGCGCTATGACATGCTCTATTATACCTGCTATTTTGTAATCATCTTATTTTTATTATGTGGAATTACTGATAAACGAACCCGCTTTGAACCTAAAAAAGTTATTATTAAGATCTGGGTCTAGACATATTGAGAGAACTATTGGCCCTGATCTCTCATTCTTTTCCGATCCAGTTCAATACTCACTCTCAGAGATCTCAGGAGAGACGTATATATTCGGCACTGAGGTACTAGGGGGGATAGTCGTATTTGAAAACAGCGAACCGGTACGTACTAGTTTAGGGGTTGGTCAAACGAAACCCATTTTTTACAAGAGCTGGTTATTGAACAAGCTAGTTGACACGTCTATTGATCTTGATATGGATTAGTAATGGCTAATTGCATAATACTGTAATCCCTGGACTTTTATTGACCATTCCAACTGACTTTTTGATGGCTTATTTTGGGCGCGCCGATAAGCTTGTATTCAAAGGGCTTTCAACAAGCCGGTACCCAACGACACTTTTTCCTAAAATCACTCAATATGATATCTAGAACACTAGACAAGTGTTCTCATGCTAATTATAGTTAATATTTAACAACCGTGCGAAAATATTATCCGCTCCTCACTGCCAGTCAGCTTGATATTGACGATTTAATTTCCAAGCCAGGAATTGATATAATGAAAAAAAAATTCCAGCTAGGGGAAGATGTTCCCGGCAAGGGAAAGGTGTTCCCAGTTAGGGGAAGATGTAAGAACATGGTTTGCCAGCTAGCTCGCATTCGTACCAACATTTTACCAGCCAGCAATGAAAATGAGAAATATGACATTAAAAAGAGGTTTTAGGAATTGGTCAAATTGTTTTCAGACATGACTAAAACATTTCGCACCTAAACTAGGGTATTTCACGTGCGTTTTGCATATTTTGTAGGTGCTTCCTACTGCAGTAGATCATTAGCATATGGAGTGGAGTTATGCGAAAGATCTCTAATAGAGCACTAAATAGTTTGTACTGTTCATGTTATATCGGGAATATCGTTACTCGAGTATCGTTAAATCGGGATTTTTCTCCATACATTTACTGTATAATTTCCCGGGCTGTCAAATGTTGATCGTTATACCGGGAACATCGTTATATCGAGTATCGTTATATCGAGGTTCCACTGTACAAACTTTATATTATGCAATGGTAAGAATAAAAGTGATCACTGACTGCTGGGAGTCTAGCTATCTGTCTATGACCAGATTGTTATATAGTGTTAGCGTTAAGCAACACCATACTGCATTTTTTATTATTTCATTGCCCAGAATAGCCATTGTTTTAGGGACATCTACCACAAAATGGAATACATAATCAGAAGCACATTAATTATTCAGCAGATTAAAAACAGCATTCCTCTGTAATGTGCTTTGGGAGTTGTAAATCCCAGACCGATCACATGTAAGTGTGAAGGGCGGTTTTATAGATATATCTATTGTTAGTAAACGGCTTTGTTATCAAGGATTATACCGTTAACCACCGCAAAGTCGATAATCAGGGCATTGTGGTTATAAACTCATGAAAAGCTCAGTCTAATTTTTTCTCGAACTGACCGGCCTTCCACTTTTACTGGAAAACTCTATATTGCATTAAGGTCATCACGTTTAAATCATTTGGTGGCTCTTATAAGAGCCGGGTTTTTTCATTATTAAGCTTCAGTTAAGAAACTTTAGAGAATAAAGCTTTCACTTTATCCGGTTCGACAGCAGCACTTAACCTGCGAGTTTTCTCTAACGCGATGCAGAGATGACGGTTAATCAGTGCCACAAAAGATTATGCGATAGCTCCGAATTGTCATTTTAATTTATGGGTCTTTTCTACTTGCATCACTAAAAATAATTTTCACAATCTCGGTTGTCATGGAATCATTTCGCTTACGAGCACTGAACGCTCCATGAACATGGGTAGTTTGATTCCAAGTCCATGAAGTTCTTCTATAGCAGCATATCACACAACATAACATAACACCAACAATTCTATCTTGGTATTCCTATCATGCGAATTAGCTCTCGCTAGTTAGTAATAAAGGATTTTCTAAAGTCATTATCCGCATTGAAATAGTTTTCTTTACCGGCCCTGATTGATAAATTCCTTATAATTTTCAACCAATCATAGGCCAGTTGATAGATCACCTGATGAGACCGGAAATGACGTCTATCGACATCAAGCACTATATATATGATAGCTTAATAATGCGTTCCGTCGTCACGTTCTTCACTTCTGTGAAACAGAGCAAGAGGTAGAGCCAAACAGACAAGAGTTACTGAGCCGGAGATTCAAAGGTGAGCACAACTGAATGAATGAAGAAGTCACACGCAAACAGCCAGTGCTAAACAGAGAAAAACATAATAATAATATTAACTAGATGCTCTACTAACGCGAAGTCGGGCTTCTATAAACTGTTAAGCTTACATAAATACGGTAGCCTATTTGACCTAAATATACGTTTCGCAGTGTGATTATTAAAACAGTGTTTGGTCGCTCGTTGGTCGTTACATGACTCGGATCTTTATCTTTAATCTTTAATCGTTAATGCTGCCATTTAGCTGTGGCTAATCCCGGCAGGAGGGGCGGCGGCCCCTAGATAACACAACAATGTTACAAAAATTATCAAAGTAATAGGTAAAATAGTATATCAATGGTTTACAAAAGAAGCATTACACTGCGATTACAGACATTGCTGAGACTTTGAAGATCAGAAGAGATCAGAAGTGTTCCCATGCCAGAGCCGGTTACTCCGCCAAGAGAGTGAGTTGCACGACTCAGCGAATCATAGAAAGGACAATAGTTTATTTGGCGCCATAAATATATCCATACAAATAAGATTACAAATATGAATAAATTAGACATCGCAGGGTGTGACTTGAACAATCATGAACAATATTTCTTGCATTCTGGGCATTCATATCAACTGAACGATTTCAAAAACTCAGCAAAATAAAGATATATCGGTGTTATAAGCTTACCACAACACACAATTACAGCGGTACAAAGCATAGAAGACATTGACTTCGTTTAGATTTCAAACAGTCCAAGCTAGATATGTAGGATTTTCCCTGCTCCTGGTTTATACATTTGACACGTGCACTGTTTACGGTCTTGTTTATTATCTCGACGCCAAATAAAGTCTCCAAATACCTTCATCGTCTACATGTCGTGTCGTAACTTCAATTGCGCGATTCAAGAGCGAAGTCATGTGCCTGGCATGGTCACATGACCGACAACACATGTATGCAAATTACATTTAACCGGAAATGGCCGCTACAAGATATGTAAACTAACGATCTGATTTTCGATACATTTGAAGTCTCGTTCTGTATTCCAAAAGTAATTTTATCGCCCAATGTTGAACCCTCAGATTAAAAGTCCGATCGATGCTCTACCGTCTGAGCTAACTGTACGGTGGTTATGATGGTATGGTTATATTGTTCTGGAGATTTTTGTTAAATTGTCCCCCCACCCCTCCAAGATCCCCCTCCCTTCATGATCAAGAAGCCCCCCTTCCAATTAAGCATGGTGAAGTTTGAAATATCCACCCCTGGGACTTATTAGAGTTACGGTATTGTTGTACGGTTAATATATACCCAATTATATTTACTCCATGTTTTACGGTCGACTGTTTCTATTTGTCCATTTTCCTAATAATATCTCGCTCTAAAATCCCTCTATCTCTCTAGTATGAGAGATTTTTTAGATTAGGAGGGCCATAAGTTTTTATTTATTTACAGATTCAGTATAACAATTACACTGTGTAGAATAACAATAGGACACGTAGTCTCCTGCTAGGTTTAACCACCAAGCCCTTCCCCAATGAAACAATATATTTTCTGATGAACTAATATATTTTCTGATGAAACAAGATAGAATTTGTTTGAAATTAAAATCGTCCGAACTTGTTTGTAGTTGTTATGTGACATAAAAAGTTAAATGATCAATAAAAAAACAAAATAACTCGTTTTCTTTTTCGACCACAGATAAACAGGAACCATGAAATCTATGCTGATCCTTGTTCTGCTTGTGGTTGTCGCGGTGGGGCTTGCTACAGCCAGGCCCAGGGATTTTGAGGGGGATTTGTACCCACAGCTGCGTGAAAGAGAACTTCGCGGTAGGTGGACATAACAATAACATAATTTTACTCCTTATAGATAGGTAGATAGGCAGGTCCACATCAGGACTTAAGTCTTGCGTCATTGTAACCCAACCTGCAAAACAAATAAACCATGTATGTATGTATGCATGTATTTATGTATGTATAACATTTATTCCCCTCAAACAATGCGCCACCAATATATCCGAGAACGAATCAAGTTTTTTGGTATGAACTTTAAACCCATAGATACAAATTAAAGCTTGTTGGGTAGGACTGTATTTGCAAGATTTATACTAAACTCGGCTCCCGTTCTGAGCCTTAGATTTTGCTTTGTTGTGCTTGTTCATATTGGAACGCCTTTTGGAACGTTACCCTCTTGAAAAAAAAACCTTATTACTAGTAGTTTCTAATAGAAAGTGAAATGCTGCGATGTATCGATTCAATGTGTGGTTCCTGATTTGGTTTGTTTGCGTGACTGATTTGTTCCCGTAGCTGCCACAATATGTCAGTGAACTCGATCACTGGCAGTCAGCGATAGCATGGCTGTATCTCGGATGATTTGTCTTTAAAGAACATCCAAGTACATCCTGTCTCCTAGCCTCCTTTGCAGACGTTTTAGTTGATTCGCTTTTCTCTCAACTCACAGTCCTCATGCATTGTCGGCATTTAAACATTACGTCCTACCCAACAAGCTTTAATTTGTACATGTATGTATGCCTTGGGTTTAAAGTTCAGACCAACATACGGCATTAATTGTCTAAACTCCTAACCTTGCAAGGATCTATTCAGATCCTCCTATAGTGTCTTACAGGAAGGACAACCTCTCTCAAATATCTCTTAGCGAGAGTTAAACTATACCTTCCACTTAAAGTGCCTATGAAACGAAAAAACAGACCCCGTTTTTATTTGCTACTACGAAAGTTTGCTATTTGCTTGTTTACATGGCGTTAATAAAAAGTGAATTGAGCTTCAGGAACATTTTTTATTTCGCGCACGAAGTTGGGCATTTTGGGTTTCAAAGTGCGACAATTCCCGCTCGGTCAAACTATAGAAATGTGACGTCATAAGTTGTGCAAACAAAGGCATACACAATTTATGACGTCACCGAGCCATTGTCAAGGGCCCAGTCTCTTGTCGCACATTTTGGTTGAAAATGATAATTTTCGAACCGCGAAAAGAACTGAAATGTTCGCACGCTCAAACGGTCAATGTTTAAATACAGCAAATGTTCAGAGAAAGACCAAACAACAATAATGTACAATAAAAACAAGGGTCGACATTTCGTTTCATGGACACTTTAAAGATAACAACCAGGTTTTGAAAACGAGAAATGTAGAATGTGAATGGCAATGCCTAACTATACACATGTTACCCGGGCAGAAAAAAAACAAAACAAAAACAACAAGAGAAGAAAAACAAGAGGTGGTTCACGTGAAACTGACTGTGCGGTAAAGCAAAATCCTCCGATGCCAAGGTCTTTTCTGGTGCCAAGGTCTTAAAATTAAAAACAAATAATAAAACACGAATAAAGAACAAAATCAGCCAATCAAACATACAAACAAACATAAAAAGATCAGTGGATTTTGCTTGAAACCGGCCATGGTTCCGTTCATGGCTGGGATTCAAATGTTTAGTGTTTTAGAATTGATTTGTCTTAACATTGATATTTTGCAGTGGAGAAGCGTGGTGGTAATTGCGCTCAGGACGACAGGCATTGCCCGCCTGGATTTTACTGCAGTAAGTTATGTCATATATTATTTTTCCGTTAACAATAACAAATACGTAATTTTATAAAGTCTGATATTCTGATGCGGTGGCTTAACATCGTGTATATAAGTTGTAGAAACCTTTTTGCCAGATTACTAGATTACAAGGTTGATATTTGCACACAAGAGAATGATGGTTTATCATGTAATTTCAAAACTCATAGGACAAACAATGATTATATATCTGGAAAGAGCTCCGCAGTCGTTGAAATTAGTAAAAAATGTGAAGTTTGGAAAATATCGCTTCATAAATTGCGAAGATATGAATTTTCAAAATTCGAAAGTTTATATGATATGAAAACCGTTGGAAATTTACGCTGGTACAACAAAGGTTTATTTTTGAAAATCTATATCTTCGCAATTTGTGACTGAGCGATATTTCCCAAACTGTACTTCACATTTTTACTAATTTCAAAGAGCTCTTTCCAGATATGATGATCATATTTTTGTCCTATGAGTTTTGAAATTACATGATAAACCCTCATTGCACAAGGGCGCCTTTTGTATACTAGAGCAGTGGTTTCAATAAATCTGGGCATTACTAACTACACCATTACACACTATTAGACACTCACTGGTTTTTTTTTCATCTAATAAACACTGACAGCTAATTAGTAGTGCCCCAGATTTATTGGAATCACTCTTTATCAATTAAAAACAAACTGACGTCACCAAGTTACCATATCACGATAACTCGCAACTGCGAAGCTCAAATCACAAAACTACTGAACCATCCCGCTATTCACTTCATGTGTAATCGATTTTCAAAATAAAAAATAATAGTTCGCATACACTTTGAATAAAATGTTAAGACGATAGTAAAATCAATTAATAACCGAGGATTTTTATTTTTTGAAACAAAAAAAACCAGGATATTTTTTTCTTCTCCACAAACTACAACGTGACAGTTTATGTCTAGTTGTTATGATTGATATTGTTATTGTTCAATATCGCCCAGCGAGCATACTACTAACACATTTTGTTTTTACTTTGCTTTCAGACGGACAGATGTGTTTCGTTTACACTAAAAAACTGTAGTAAATCCTCAATAAAATAACATGTTTCAGTTAATTACATTGTGTGATACATTCGCGACACGGCGTTTAGAAACCGATAAGCGGAAATTGGGTTGCTAACCAGGAAGTTTCGCCACAGCGAGGGAACGGTTTCTGTACCTCTCTCATCCGTAAAATGCTCTCTGTTTTTATAGCCTCCTCAACCTCCGTGCAGACTTTTCAAAAAATAACCATAAACAGAGAATGGGCTTCCTGTGGCAAACTAGATAGACTGGGGCGAGTGTGAGCTGTCCTCAAATGAGAGAGATGCCTGCGGACAAGGCTAGGGTTCTTCACCATTTATTTTATTCAATCTACCTAAGATGGACTTCCTTTTTGCGGCCATTTTGGACGATTTTTGACCAATTTGCATGGGCAATAACCTACCCAAAATGACCATTTTCAACGATTTTTGACCATTTTGCATGAGCTATAACCCACAAAAAATGACCATTTTCAACGATTTTTGACCATTTTGATAGCCCCACCAAAAATGATCATTTTGTACGATGTTTGACTATCTTGTATGGGCTATAACCCACCAATTTCCTTGTGAAGGAAAACTTGCTCGTGTAGATGACAAAAATTAAATTGTCAATTTTTCCTTGTCAAGGAAAACTTGTTCGTGTAGATGCGGCTTCATCCGCCATTGCTGAACATGAACACTAGCTCTAACCCCCAGGGTGAGTACTCAGGGGCATCAGTGACGGGGAGGTGCGAATGAGGCCAAATTTGTTAACCCCCCAAAAGTCCATTACACAAAAACAAGACCCTAAAAAAGTCCCAACGGCCCAAAATCGTAATCCCCAAAAAGTCCAATTTTTCTCCGCTTAAAATCGAGAACGGTAGGATATTATTATTATCAACCCCCCCCCCAAAAAAAAGTCCCAAGCCGCGAATCTCAAACCCCAAAAAGGTATTCGCACCTCCTCGTCACTGATACTCCCTGAGTACTCCCCCTGGGCTCTAATCCCTTCACACAAGATCGATATTGACCAAGTTCAAAATCTCGCAAAAACAGAAAAATATTTGCCTCGACTAATCATAGAATCTAGCTATTGAAATCATCTACACCCTTTTCTCAGACCTCGTTTAATTTCAGCATGCATGCTACAAATCGTGACGTCAAATCCAAAATGGCCGCGGTGCGATTATAGCGATTATAGTGTAAGATACAAATCAGATATACAACGCGCAGAAAAGTATTACCAGCCTTTTATAATTTCAACTGATTGGAACATTAACAATAACTATTTATCTCTTATTTTGAGATATTTACTACTTTTGGCAATGCATTCCGTTATGTTTACACGAGAGAGGGACAGCCCTAGCGCTAGGATCTTCATCTTCAAAAAACAAAAACAAAAAGTTTTGTGCGTTTGGCAGTATATTGTAAAAAAAAATAGAGATCAAAGTTACTTCACGCAACTTAAACCGGGGGTTCCGAGAATTTACCACAGGGATCCAAAGATCTAGAGTTTGTCTGTCAAAGCGGACTACTTGAGCCGTATAGAGTGTAGTTATCATTAAGAAACTCTACCAAACTCAACGATGACGTTCACACGTACAATTATACCAACCCGGTATATAAAACATGCGACAAAAAACGTCTAACAAAACTATTAAATCACAGAGCTACACAGCGGTCAAAAGGGAATATTGGTCAGCGGTTTGCCGTTCTTATGACGTCATTTCCGATGGGCGCTAGGTATTTCATAGCAATATAACCTTTGTAGAAAATGTTAGTTTTAAAACGCATAGTTATACTTCCTCAGAAATTTTTAGTACATGACGAAAGTCACTAGTCATGCATGTTGTAACGCGCTTAATCTGCCGCACCAAGTTAGTTAAATAATCTACTTCCTTTATACGTGGTACCGTGAGGAACCCTTTTAGTTAGATAAGATGGATGTGCACAAGTAGTTTCCGGAACGCACAAACATAGCCGCACGTATTAGTCATTGATTATCCCACGTTAGAATTCAATGTCCGCAAGGAAATGCCTTCAAGCTAAATCATCGTGACGTAAATGCGCCTAGAGCACGTTCGTATAACTATAAATCTAAGTTTCTATAGAGTACAATTCAGTTTAGTGTGGACGCTACCCTGTATGGGCTTTATGGGCATTTTGGCCAACTCTACGTTCTATCCACATTCTACTCAATTCTACTCTATCTGCTATTTCAACCAAGTCGCTACATCAACCTTAGTGCAAGCGTAAACCAAAGTAAGTGTTGAACTTCTTCTTATCACGTTAGTTAAAATCACAAGAGTACTATGGCAAGGAGCATCAAGAAATGTTGTTATGCTATTTTAGTTATATTTAGCCAGTCAAAGCCATAGAATTTGTCGCTCAACACGAGTTAACTTCAAGTTGATTTATCTGTAACACTGTGAGAAGATCAGTATCATTTATATCACGCATGTATCCTATATTCTATACGATTTATGTTGTTAGTAATTATTCCATGAGCTATGTCAATTTACGTTATGCATGTTAATTAAGTTAGAGTATGTTTACTATCGTATTTCAGTTCGAACCTACAATATTCTACAATAGCTACAATAGCTACAATCTACAACTCTACAATTTGCTACGACTACACAGCGGAATTGTCGCTAAGTCACGTAATCTACATTGTCTATAAACATTGAACAGTCATTAAAGTCATTGTAATCTATTTGTGGAGTTCGGATTCATTCGCTCTTGCACCACGCTACCCCTGTGATTGGAGATTTATGAGTAAAGCGCAACCTCTAGGAATCTGGCAATTACATTAGTTCGAATTTGACTGCGAATTTGTGAAGGAATTCGAAGAATTTGACTAACCAAAGAGAACTGACCCTGCAATTGCTATCCGATACTTGGATAAGGGAATCGCCTAGCAAACGTCATTTGACAACCGGATGTGACTTGGCTTGCATGTAGTCACGCACAAATCAAGTCTGACAAGATTAAGAGATCACTTCCGATCCGATAACACTTTAATCTGTCTTGAAAGACACACGATTATAGCTAATTATAGCAAAAAGGAACTATCAGATACCATGGCAACCGAAACGGACCTAAAAGGAATGCGAGGACACGCGAGAGGAGTCGTTACAAAGAAAAAATAAAAGAAATAATAAATCTGATGACGGATGAAGATAATGTCGAAATTGTAAACGAAAAGGTCCATCAATTGCGTGAAAAATTCAACAACCTTCAAACGGCACATGAAGCATTCCACAGCCTACTAACTGATGAAGATTCTATTCAGGAATCAATAAATTACTTTCACCAAACGTCAGAACAGGTTAAGCAGCTACAAGAAAACATTGACGTTTGGGTAACCGGGATAGAAACCTCCCAGCTGATGAGATCTATGGATGTACGTCCAGAGGATTCAGTCAGCAACATCAGCTCGCGACATGGGTCGAAAACATCGTCGCGAAGATCAAGGTCCAGTTCGGTGCGAAGCAGTGCCGTATCAGACGCACGAGCAATGGCCGCCGCCAAGAAAGCCATTTTGGGAGCTGAGGCTGCCACCCTGCAAAGGCTCCACCAAATCGAGGAGGAAGAATTACGTCTCCGCCAAAGAAAAAAGGAATTAAAGCTGCAAACGGAGATGGCAAAGGCAGACGCTGAGGAATTAGCCTACGCCCAAGCCGAACAGCGCGAGACGGCAGGGAATACCAGAAGTGCGTTCCTTGAGGAAGGGTACAAGCTACGATGTACAGTACCTCCCCCCATGGTAGAAGACACCCAAGGATCCCCAGCAGCAGTTGTACCTGATGCAGCTCCGAGAAGACCATTAGATCCTCCAAAAGACGAGTCTACCGCAATCAAGCCACAACCGCATATGTACGGGCCACGCCCTCCAATGGTAGACAACCCCCTGATCCTATGCCCTCAGGTGTCAGAGACCCCCCTGACAAGTCAGCATACAAAGAGCACAAACGCACACAAGTGGAAGTACGATACGTCTCAGCAACCTAGTCAAAATCCATCAGCGAGCAATACCCGATACGCCAGTACATTACCTTTGGCATTGCAGCACCCCCCGTACCAAACGAATGATTACATGCAGCAAATGATGCTACAACAACAAGAGGCAATCATGTCCTTGACTTTACCGCAGCCAGATCTTCCTGTCTTCAGCGGCGATCCAGTCGAATACTGTGATTTCATACGAGCATTTGAAAACCTTATAGAAAGGAAGACGAGAAATCCTAGCTCACGTCTGTATTACCTCCTCCAGTACACAGCAGGACAAGTACAAGACCTGGTGCGATCCTGTCTAGCAATGAGAGAAGAGACTGGGTACACAGAGGCAAGAAAGTTACTAGCGGAGAGGTATGGACAACCGTATAAGATCGCAACCGCGTACGTTGACCGTGTGATTAACGGCCAGCCTATTCGAGCCGAGGATGGTCCCGCGCTACAGAAGTTTTCTATCTTGCTAACAAGTTGCAATAACACCTTGAAAGAAATAGGATACCTAAGCCGGTTAGAGAACCCCGAGAGCCTTCGAAAAATAGTAGATCGGCTTCCCTACTCTTTGAAACTTAAGTGGCGCGAAGCAGCAGATTCTATAACACAAAAGGGAAAAAGAGATCCGACTATGAAGGACATGACAGAGTTTGTAGAAGCCAGGTCGAGAGTGGCCAACCATCCGATCTTTGGTAAGATATCAAGCGACCTCCAAAGATCAAGCAATCTCAATAGCAACAAGCCAAGAAGAGGGGCAGTGTCATTCGCTGCAGAAGCCAACCCTCAGCAACCGCAACCAAGAAACGCAGAACGGAAAAGAGTGAAATGTCCGTCTTGTGATAAAGATCATTGGCTCTCACAGTGCGACGACTTCAAGAAACTGAATCTAGAAGATCGTTATAAGTTAGTACGAGCCAAAAGACTATGTCTAAATTGTTTAGTCTCTGGACACTTTGTTCATGAGTGTCCAAAGAAAAGCTTCTGTCGTATACAAGGTTGTACGAAGAAGCACTCTACCTTTCTGCACGATAAGGAGCAGAAAGAAATGCAACCAAAAGCCAGTCATGTTAATACAACAGACGCAAACAACGGAGCAAGCAACACTGGTGAATCCGCAGCAACGAACGGCTATGTCAAGACTGAGACATTCCAAACTTCAAAGAGTTCATCGGTCGTAGGTTTTTCCATTGTTCCCGTTGAAGTAAATGCTATGGGTCAGGATAAGAAAGTGCTAACGTATGCATTTTTAGATTCTGGGTCCAATACCTCCTTTTGTACGAAGGAACTCATGCGAAAGCTCGATGTAAAGGGAAAGGCAACCAGTCTTTCTCTTACCACAATGCAAATAGTGAACAAGCAAATTGAATGTTCATTAGTGAGCTTAGAAGTCACTAATCTAAGCAACAGCAACAAAGTAAAGCTACCAATGGTGTACTCAAGGTCCAGTCTTCCCGTATCGACTGACACCATCGGCACTCAAGAAGATGTCGACCGCTGGCCACATCTTAAGGGGATTAAGATCCCAAGCATCGAGGCAGAAATCGGCCTCCTGATAGGCAGTGATGCGCCGCAAATATTGCAGCCAAAAGAAGTAAGGGAAAGCGAGAACGGCGGACCCTATGCTACGCGAACCGTCCTTGGATGGGTTATAAATGGGCCCTTGGGACGAGAGAAAAACAAGGCCGCTACCGCAAACTTCGTTGATTCCGACACTGAGTTAAGCAAGCAATTCAGTGAGTATTGCAACTTAGAATTCAACGATTCTACGTATGAACCGAAAACATCTATGTCCCAAAACGATCGTCGAGCATTAGAAATCATGCAAACTACTACAGTAAAGCTAGAAGATAATCATTATGAAATTGCGCTACCATGGAAAAACGATCCGCCATGTCTACACGACAACAAATCACAAGCTGAACGCAGACTACAGCTGTTGAAAAAAACGCCTGCAGAAGGATCCAGTTGTTCTTGAGAAGTACAAGGATTTCATGGATAATCTCCTGAGTAAGAATCATGCTAGAAAGCTGAGCAGCAAAGATCTTGCACAGACTGCTGAAGCCTGGTATCTACCGCACCATCCCGTCTTCCATCCTCAGAAGCCAGGCAAGGTACGTGTGGTGTTTGATTGCTCAGCCAAATACCGAGGCTCCTCACTCAATGACCAGCTCTTACAGGGGCCGGACCTGACTAACACGCTAATCGGAGTTCTCACGCGATTCCGTCAAGAGCAAGTTGCCTTTATGTCAGATATTGAAGCGATATTTTACCAGGTTCGCGTTCGTCCTAGTGACTGCAAATACTTGCGCTTCCTTTGGTGGCCCGACGGCAACATGGAAAGGGAACCACATGAGTATCAGATGTCAGTCCATTTGTTCGGTGGTGCTTCATCCCCAAGTTGTGCAAACTACGCCCTCAAGAAAACCGCTGAAGACAACAAGGACTATTTCGACCATGAAACAGTCCAGACAGTAAAGGGAAATTTCTACGTTGACGATTGTCTGCGCTCTATCGCAACAGAACCAGAAGCCGTTCGCCTAGTGAGTCAACTTCGCGAATTATTATCGAAAGGAGGATTCCATCTTACGAAATGGATATCCAACTCTAAGGAAGTCATCGATTCTGTCCCTGCATCAGAAAGAGCAGCATCAGTGAAGGATCTAGACTTCGATAACGCCGTGTTAACGGAAAGAGCGTTAGGTGTCCAATGGAATGTTCACGTCGACACATTCAGCTACAAAATCGCAAGCAAAGAAAAGCCTGCTACAAGACGAGGAATCTTGTCAATAGTCAGTTCAGTGTATGACCCACTGGGGTTTGTATCACCGTGCATACTATTGGCCAAGATAATATTACAAGATCTGTGTTCGAAGGGTCTTGCAATTTGGATGGGACGACAAAATTCCCGAGTACGATAAACAGAGATGGGAATCCTGGCTCAGCGATCTTCCAAAACTAGAGCAATTTTCAATACCACGATGTTTCAAGCCACCAGACTTCACAGATGTTCAGCGACGCGAACTTCATCACTTCTCCGATGCTTCAAGTCATGGCTATGGAGCAGTATACTATCTCCGACAGATAGATGCAAGTGGTAAAGTGCATTGTTCCCTCGTCACGGCCAAGTCTAGATTAGCCCCCCTTAAAGCAATGACGATTCCAAGAATGGAGTTATCTGCAGCAGTTCTAGCGACAAGATTAGATCGTATGATTCAACAAGAAATCACAATTACGATCGACAGTTCTACATTCTGGACAGATAGCACCTGCGTTCTACGGTACATAGAGAACAAGGACAAGAGATTCCAAACCTTTGTCGCCAATCGAGTCGCTGCCATACTGGACCAATCAACAGAAACACAGTGGAAGTACGTCGAGACTTCATTAAATCCTGCAGACGAAGCATCCAGAGGGATGACAGTCGATGCATTCTTACATAACAAGCGCTGGACGGATGGCCCAGACTTCCTGAAGCAATCAGAAGAAACATGGCCACAAAGACCTCCAGATATGGGTCAAATCCCTAACGATGACCCCGAAGTGAAGAAAAGCATCGAAGCATTCGCAATCGAAGTGAGTAATGACAGCGACTACATAAGCAAGGTCCTAGAGAAGTTCTCCTCGTGGACTAGCCTGAAGAAAATCATAGCATGGATCTTACGCTACAAGAATAATCTACGCAAACAAAGCCAAAGGCGTAAGGCAAACGAAGTAATCAGTTATCAATCGAAAGTCAACGCAATCATACCTTTAAGTGTTTCCGAGATCAACGACGCAGAAAGAGTGATCGTGAAGTACGTACAGAAACAAGCCTTCAAGGAAGAATTGTCAATTCTTAATTGCATTGATAAAGAAAACCAAGAATCAAGCAACCAGAGCACAGTGAAGAAGTGCAGCAGCATCTATAAGCTCGACCCAATCATGAAAGACAGTCTTCTACGGGTAGGAGGACGTCTACAGCGTGCACCAATCGAGAATGACGCTAAACATCCTATCATTCTTCCCAAGAAACATCACGTCGTCAAGTTAATCATCAACTACTATCATCGAGCTTCTGCCCATTCTGGAATTGAATACACTCTGTCCCTTATCAGGCAGAAGTATTGGATTATCGCCGCCAGATCTAGTGTACGCAACGCAGTCAACACGTGTTTCGACTGCCGGCGACGCCAAGCACCAGTTATGCAACAAAAAATGGCAAGCTTACCACAGAACCGAACAACGCCCTGCAAGCCACCCTTCACGTACGTGGGAGTGGATTGTTTTGGTCCATTCACAGTTCGTCGTGGAAGGACAACCGCTAAGAGATACGGCGTATTGTTCACGTGTCTTACCACCCGAGCAATTCATATCGAAGTAGCTTATTCCATGGATACAGAGTCCTTCATCAACTCCCTACGTCGTTTCGTTGCTAGAAGAGGACAACCAGACGAAATCAGATCGGACACCGGAGGTAACTTTGTGAAAGGCGAAAAGGAGCTACGCATGGCCATCCAAGATTGGAACCAAACACAAATCCATGAGTATCTACTGCAACATAACGTGAAGTGGATATTCAACCCACCTGCTGCGTCACACCACGGAGGAGTGTGGGAAAGATGCATAAGAACTGTAAGGAAAGTAATGAAAGCCTTACTCAAGCAACAAGTTCTCGACGACGAAGGTCTCAACACGCTGATGTGTGAAGTTGAGTCCATTGTCAACGGAAGACCAATCACTAAAGTATCTGACGACCCAAAGGACCTTGATGCGCTAACACCCAATCATCTACTGCTATTGCGAGCGGGTACGGCAACCCCGCCTGGAGTGTTCTCCAAGGATGATAACTACACTCGTCGGAGATGGCGCCAAGTCCAGTACCTCAGCAACTTATTCTGGCTTCGCTGGACCAAGGAATACCTACCGTCGTTGCAACAGCGCCAAAAGTGGAACAAGCCACAGAGAAATCTAGCAGCCGACGACATTGTGCTACTACTTGATGAGAATACGCCCCGCAGCACATGGCCACTAGGAAGAGTCTTGGAAGTCTACAGCAACAGTAAAGATGGGTTAGTACGCTCAGCGAAGGTGAAGACAAGGACGTCAGTGCTAGTGCGACCCGTGGACAAGATTGTTCTACTCGAAGCTACAGAGACGACAAGAAAGGATTAGATAGTTTAGATAGCATTATGGACATACAAAGGTAACCATGAACATTACGTATAAGTTAGTTATAATTGTTACGATTAGCGTTTCAAACCTATTATAGATATGTTAGGTAAAGGCTACGGTAACGCCTTTAAGGGGCCGGAATGTTAGTTTTAAAACGCATAGTTATACTTCCTCAGAAATTTCTAGTACATGACGAAAGTCACTAGTCATGCATGTTGTAACGCGCTTAATCTGCCGCACCAAGTTAGTTAAATAATCTACTTCCTTTATACGTGGTACCGTGAGGAACCCTTTTAGTTAGATAAGATGGATGTGCACAAGTAGTTTCCGGAACGCACAAACATAGCCGCACGTATTAGTCATTGATTATCCCACGTTAGAATTCAATGTCCGCAAGGAAATGCCTTCAAGCTAAATCATCGTGACGTAAATGCGCCTAGAGCACGTTCGTATAACTATAAATCTAAGTTTCTATAGAGTACAATTCAGTTTAGTGTGGACGCTACCCTGTATGGGCTTTATGGGCATTTTGGCCAACTCTACGTTCTATCCACATTCTACTCAATTCTACTCTATCTGCTATTTCAACCAAGTCGCTACATCAACCTTAGTGCAAGCGTAAACCAAAGTAAGTGTTGAACTTCTTCTTATCACGTTAGTTAAAATCACAAGAGTACTATGGCAAGGAGCATCAAGAAATGTTGTTATGCTATTTTAGTTATATTTAGCCAGTCAAAGCCATAGAATTTGTCGCTCAACACGAGTTAACTTCAAGTTGATTTATCTGTAACACTGTGAGAAGATCAGTATCATTTATATCACGCATGTATCCTATATTCTATACGATTTATGTTGTTAGTAATTATTCCATGAGCTATGTCAATTTACGTTATGCATGTTAATTAAGTTAGAGTATGTTTACTATCGTATTTCAGTTCGAACCTACAATATTCTACAATAGCTACAATAGCTACAATCTACAACTCTACAATTTGCTACGACTACACAGCGGAATTGTCGCTAAGTCACGTAATCTACATTGTCTATAAACATTGAACAGTCATTAAAGTCATTGTAATCTATTTGTGGAGTTCGGATTCATTCGCTCTTGCACCACGCTACCCCTGTGATTGGAGATTTATGAGTAAAGCGCAACCTCTAGGAATCTGGCAATTACAGAAAATACAGTCGAACCTCCCCTAAGCGACCACCGAAAATGTCAAGCTTTGTGGTCGCTTACGAGAGGCGGTCGCTTACGAGAGGTTCCAACTATAGTGATTTGACTTGGAACTGAACTTTTGATATTTGGGAAAACTGGTCGCTTAGGAGAGGTGGTCGCTTACGAGAGTGGTCGCAACCGGAGGTTCAACTATATATTGTCAGATGATACATGTATAAGGTAGTGATGCTTTGATGAAAAATATTCGAATATTATATACATTGTATGTACTCATCGTAGAAAGGAATCTGTTACCTTTTGACCGCAGTGAGAGCGAACAATAGGGTCGTGTTCGATGAGTGGGGAAACTACGGCATGGAGTTACGGTCACGGTACAGAATCGAAGACATTCTATTCAACCAATCACAGCGCACAAAATCATCGCTTAACCAATCAGAATGCTTGGATACCGGACGATCACGGCACGGTACTGTCACTGCACCGTAACTACTTTCCACTCATACAAAAACGACTCTTGTTCATACAATCTCTACCTGAGAGACAACAAAACTCATTAAACACTGCACCGTCACTGCACCGTAACTACTTTCCACTCATACAAAACGACTCTTGTTCATACATTCTCTACCTGAGAGACAACAAAACTCATTAAACACTGCACCGTCACTGCACCGTAACTACTCTCCACTCATACAAAACGACTCTTGTTCATACAATCTCTACCTGAGAGACAACTAAACTCATTAAACACTGCACCATTACTGCACCGTAACTACTTTCCACTCATAAAAAACAACTCTCGTTCATACAATATCTACCTGAGAGACAACTAAACTCATTAAACACTGCACCGTCACTGCACCGTAACTACTTTCCACTCATACAAAGCGACTCTTGTCATACATTCTCTACCTGAGAGACAACAAAACTCATTAAACACTGCACCGTTACTGCACCGTAACTACTTTCCACTCATAAAAAACAACTCTCGTTCATACAATATCTACCTGAGAGACAACTAAACTCATTAAACACTGCACCATCACTGCACCGTAACTACTTTCCACTCATACAAAACGACTCTTGCTCATACATTCTCTACCTGAGAGACAACAAAACTCATTAAACACTGCACCGTCACTGCACCGTAACTACTTTCCACTCATACAAAAACGACTCTTGTTCATACATTCTCTACCTAAGAGACAACAAAACTCATTAAACACTGTATTACATTTAAGGAATGGTCAATGCTTAGCGTACGTATATCCAGTTATGGATGCACGCGGGAGGTTGCTAAGCACGAAAGAAGCGTAAGAGTCGCACAAGGCGTAGACGAGTGCGACTCTAGCTTCTTGAGTGCTTAGCAACCTCCCAAGTGCATCCATAACTGGATATACGCACAGCTAAAGCATTGACCATTGCTTTTATAACATAGCCAGAGGAGGTTAGTCACTTGTCACGTGCTAATTTCAACCAATCATAGCTCTTCAATTTCGTCTCTCTTCGAACAGCACAAAGTTCCATGTTTTGGTTTGTACCGCTCACAAAAGAGTTGAAAAAATCAGGAAAAAAGAAAATTTTCACCTAATAAATCATCACAACAATTCTAGGACTATTGTCAGTCATGATGAATCGTATATGAAAAGGGTCAGTAATATTTTCAACTATTTTTATCGTCTTTTAAAGCAGACGTATTAAATTCGCTGGTTGCTAGTTCAACTCTTTAGTGTATATTTTTAAAAACAAAGAAAATATATTATAAACGCTTTTCACTTTATAATTTCCCATCTAAATAGAAAGAGCAGATACTGGGCAAGCATTTACATTCGCCGATCCCCCCTCGATCCCGCAATAGTTTCGGAGATACAGAGATTTTAAAATTGGGAATTTTACGGGTCAGTAACAAAATGGCGCCACGTTCGGATCGTCTCGACAAACTTCAGTGATATATTGCTTTTCAGTATTCTAGAAAAATCGATGTAGTACACTATGTGTCTGGCAGGTATGAAGGAGTAATTATGGTGCACATTGATGTGTCCAACTATCATCTTTGATATTTAAAACTCCTCGAAGCGATCCCATTCATAGAGGTCACGCAGTCACACAACGCTTCGCCAATGAATCCAAAGCCTCAAAAGCAAAAGCCTAAAAAGCGATGTTCAACATCTAAAAAGCTTTGTTTCAGTCGGAGTTAAAACCAAAATACATCTGAGTTCACTTATTGTTCTTCGAGAGCGTTCATAGTCACTATAATTGAGCTTGGAGTACCGCCGTGAGCTCCTGTCTTCACGACGGTTTGACATCAACTGAATAATTTTAAATTTTACCCATGATTCTCCGCGGGGTAGTGACCAACCTCCTCTGTAACATAGCCATGTTTATTTAATTTGATAATTTTACAAATTCTCCTATCCCTGCGCGCGCACGCTAAAATTAGAACACGTTGGAGTTGTTGTCACTTTGCAAACAAACGAGTGAGAAGCGAGCATGCAGCTAAAAATGTTGCAAATACAATTACAATCTGTTTTTCGCCTAAAATTTCGAAGTAGAAATGTTCTACAATGTATTTCATGTTTAACTGACTGATTGAAGTTCGTAAACAAGGATTATAACGGGTGTAGATGCCACGGCGGGAAATTAAAGACAAAACCACTTGAGAGCAGTTGTGAAACAGTGATTTACTCTGTTATCAAACGCTTCAAACAAATGAAGAAAATACACTTGTTATATAATGTTTCCGTCAATAAAAGCTATGTAAAATAATTACAATAGTATTTGTTTATGCATAACTTTAACTTAAATGTGGCTTCACACCATAATAAATCGGTTTGATGAAGAAAATAAGTGAGAAAGGTAAAGAAAAACTAGTGAAACTAAATGAAAGTGAAAAACAGATTGCGTGATTCGCTGACGTGACACGTACGTTGCTAAGCAATAAAAACGAGGCTGTTCACAATAAAATGGCGGTTGAAATGGCGAGTTTACCATGTTATGAGTTTCTTGAAGAAAAAGACTAACAAATTATATAATGGTTTGAAATTACAAATGGATTTTTAAATGTCTGTAAATACTTGAGGAAGTTGTAAGGTACGTAAAGTAAATGTTATTTCAACATTATTGTCAGTACGATCGAAAGTTCGATCAAGTTCACTGACTTCGTGAATTAATAAAGGGATTTGCCAGTCATTGATCTGCAAGACCCGGGCGTCTGCAAGATTAATATTGAATCAAAAAAATATGGTTTCGACAACTAGATTATTCTGCTGGACTGCTGTTGTTAACTGCAAGGATTGTGGCTGCACTGGGACAACTCAGGAGGCTTTGAGACGACAATTCGCTGCACTGATGGAGTTGAGCGGTCGATGGCCGATCGATTGTTGTAATTATGTGCCAAGCTTTGCTCATTGCTGTGATCACTTGAAATCGCCAGAAAAGGCATAATATGATGATTTGGTACGCCAGTAGCCTGCGTGGCCGGCTCTGGGGTTAGGAAGGGCTAGGAGGAGAAGGAAAGGGGTTAGGAGGGAATTGGGGGGGTGGGGGGGGGGGGGGGGGGGGAGGAAGAAGAAGATGGGATTGGGAAGGAGAAGGGGGAGGGAGAGCCTGCCCGCAAGGCCGGATATTTTAGATAACCGCCTACTTTTAAACAACGCGAGATCGAAGTTCACCAACCAATCAAATTGCGCCGGAAATAAGAGAGATTATATACAAATCACCAACCAATCAGGAAGCACCCGATGTCAAGGGGCAAGTTCAGCGGTCAAATTCACGCACACTACGAAGCTTTGCGATGTATATTAAAGGTACAGAACCCCACACAAATAGTAAATGCTGGACAAAAGCCAAACTAAAACGCAACAAATTTTATTTGGGGTCAAGAAGTAATAATTTACACTTTATTTGAGTTTAAATAAAGGTGAAAATATATCTATCTTTCTAGGCTAACTTACGTTCAAGGTTCATAATTTAAAAACAGTCTGATCACTACTTACATTTGAATTAACTAATACGTTGATTTGTTCGCTTCCAAACGCGTTTTATTTGGCGGAATCTATAGATTCGAAAACCACGATGCACGCCAAACGGTTGTGAAGACAACTTGAACTTGAACAATTCAGTTGATGTCTTCCGCCGTTCATTTTGTTCATTTTCTTCACTTGGTCTTGGCCTGAATGCTACCCTGGGTTCCAGAGGCCCTAGGGTACCTGAATGCTTGACAAAGGTGAAATCACTAACACCACAACACAGCCATTTGTTTCTTCGTTTTTAACTGACGCTAGTAAAAGCTTGAAAAATCCAACTTTTTCCGAACCCCGTGGGAGTACTAAGCACATCTTTTGACTAGCCCTCTTGCTCAGGTTTAAAAAATTGAACTTCTCTAATAAATCATTCTCTTGACTACTGACTACATTACAACTTGATATGTATTATATTAATATTATATTCTGACTTGATGACTGGCATTTTAATAATTAAAGCTATAATTATATAAAATTATAGCTTTAATTATTAAAATGCCAGTCATCAAGTCAGAATATAGATAATTAATATTAACCAAGTTATTTTACAATTTGGTTTGCCATCAGCATTAATTACTCGGGGGGGCTCCATTTGTCCAAATGGTAGGGGTGATTGGTAGTCCTTTTAGGGTTGAAAATATTTCCTGTGTGTACCAATCACAATCACTTTTTCGCCATATTAGGGGTCGAAATGAACATGGCTTGACAACAGCTTTTTTTATTTATGCATACCTTTTAGGGGTCGTTTTCAAAACCGACCGCCATCACCCCTACCACATGGACAGAGGGAGTACCCCCCAGGGATTAATTATTTATAATCTCAGTTACAGTAAATTATATATATTAATTTGTAGTTACATTTCAATGTGCAAAGTTATGCTTTAACCTTTGGGTCCATCAGAAACACCATAGGATCACCAGTGTAGAGATTGTGGGCATCAAACTTGTGGTCCACTGCTTGTTCTTCATCTTATATACAGCTCGATAACAAGCCTCTCATAGATACCTTGGGCTACCTGTGCCCTATCCTGCGGCACAAAATTACCCGTATTGCAAGTCCCCCCCTGGCATATATCATTATATTCACGGGTAATGATTTTATTTTGATGTCTCAACAATTGTGGGCTACATAAAAGCAGATGCTTGTGCAGAAATAGTTGAATAGGATATTAGATGATTTAAATGATCGATGAGTTTGTTGTGATGTGGATTATTTCGATGTAACGTAAAACATACTCTATCTTCGCCACAGCTAACGATCGAGCGAACGATGGCCGAATGTTTTTAGAACGACACATCATATATTAGATGGTTTGTAGTGATGCATGGGTTATTTCGATGTCATAACGAGCCACAACGACTTAGTTACCAGCAAAATGCAGGAAAATTTTCCCGCATTTTTTAGATTCCTTTTGACACCATAGATGACCACAACTAATATGATACCTTCCCTAAGTACATGAAGGTTAAACAAAGGCGACAAAGTGATTGATTGTTTATTGAATGTGATATATACCAACAATGACTCTAAAGTCATTTTTATTCGGCCATAAAAGCATAATAAAAGGAAAATTGTAGATTTTGGACGTATTATAACATTGTATACATATGTACAAGGATCGACATATTGATATACTCAGTAGAGATGCAGCTTGGCATGCAGTGATACTGCCGTGACATGATTGTTTATAGGCTGATTTATCAGTATAAACTGATTCCCAGCTCAGTAGAGATGCAGTTTGGTGTTATACATGATTGTTACGGGCTGA
Organism: Actinostola sp. cb2023; assembly: GCA_033675265.1. Taxonomy (NCBI): domain Eukaryota; kingdom Metazoa; phylum Cnidaria; class Anthozoa; order Actiniaria; family Actinostolidae; genus Actinostola; species Actinostola sp. cb2023. The sequence continues at coordinate 37,518 of JAUJYZ010000458.1, forward strand.
TTTATCAGTATAAACTGATTCCCAGCTCAGTAGAGATGCAGCTAGTTTGGTGTCATATGATTGTTTATAGGCTGATTTATCAGTATAAACTGATTCCCAGCTCAGTAGAGATGCAGTTTGGTGTTACATGATTGTTACGGGCTGATTTATCAGTATAAACTGATTCCCAGCTCAGTAGAGATGCAGTTTGGTGTTAGATGAATGATTGTTACGGCGGGCGATTTATCAGTATATACTGATTCCCAGCTCAGTAGAGTTGCATTTTATTATAATATGATGTTAGCGCTAAGTTACAGTGCAATCCCTGTGACTGTGTCACGATCAAGGCCGATCGGGAACTGATTGAAATAAAATATTGCGGGAAAGAATGATCGGATGTATGCGCAGATCATCAATTAAACTTACCTTCGGAAGGCAAGTTAGATTTTACATGGATTGCCATAGATTTTAACATTCATCAGGGATCCTAAGTACCTGGAGCTTAAAATACAGTAGGTAGTACAAAATGATTCCACGTACTTTTGTTGGATAGGCATCTTTATCTTCGGAGAGAATTTCTGAAAGAACTCCCTTAGCTTGCATTCGATAATCGCTACATTTTGGCGGGAAAGATGGCGACGATTCTGTATTATAATTATTAAGATCGCCGAACGAGTTAGCTACACGGACATGAGATTCTAGAGCTCTTGGTCGTTAACACATGAAACGATTCTGCCTAAGAATCCCAGCCAGAACACAATAGCTCAGACACATGTAAACGTAAACCTCTTCTTCTTTGGTCGCCTCCATCAAATACTCGATGATCTATTTGCGCGCCATTTACATCCTGCAAGCGAAATTGCCTTGATTTGCAGAGGAAAACAGAGAGCAAGCACAGCTCTTTGGAATATTTTGTTGATTGCCCACACTGAATTCTGCTGTTCAGTTCCTACTCTGTTTATCCAGGAGCGGTCAACGGCATCTGTTCAATGGAAAAGCTGTTCTGACGGTAGTTTGCTGGGAATGACATTAATTATGAATTTCATCTGGTCTGGGAAAAAAGTACCCCTCGATCAATTAGATTCAAAACTCCTGGCAAACCTTTAAGACTCCTGGTAGTTTTTTTTACGTTTTTTTTTGGTTCCCCATATCGAAAACACCTGGAAAACGTTTTTTTTGGGTTCTCCGTATTGAAAACACCTGCATGGAAAACGTTTTTTTTTGGTTCTCCAGATTGAAAACACCTGGGAAACATTTTTTTTTGGTTCTCCAGATTGAAAACACCTGGGAAAAAAATTTTTGGTTCTCCAGATTGAAAACACCTGGGAAACGTTTTTTTTTGGGTTCGGAAAAAAAAAAAGTATCTGGGAAACGTTTTTCTGGGAGGTGGGATGTTCAGAAAAAAAGTTGTCTGCGAGAAGTTTTTTGGGCTGACAAGGTTTTCTTGGTGACATTTCGGTGTTTCTCTCCTCAAGTTCGTTGCTGGCAAAAATATCAATAAACTTTTCTGGCTGGATCAATAGAACAGTTGTTCATCTCCCAGCACACCGTTGACCGCTCTCGTTTATCAGTGATTGCCGCATCGATCCCACGGCCTCGATCTACACGGCTCTGTAGCTTTATTTACAACTTCAAAATCGCGCTCGCTTGTCAGAACTGATTCGATGAGAGTACACAGAAATGTATTGCTACGGAAAGAAGGCAAACAACTTAATTGGCCTTTGAAAGACAATGTTGACATATAGTAATTCGATCGATAGCAACCGCGCTACCCCATTGTGACCATTATAACTTGGCTCTGGCTCCTTATGAACATATTCTATCTTCGCCACAGCTAACGATCGAGCGAACGTCATGGCCGAATGTTTTTAGAACGACACATCATATATTAGATGGTTTGTTGTGATGTGGATTATTTCGATGTAAACATAAGGACTTACTCTATCTTAACTTCGCCACAGCTAACGATCGAGCGAACGATGGCCGAATGTTTTTAGAACGACATATCATATATTAGATGGTTTGTTGTGATGTGGATTATTTCGATGTAAACATAAGGACTTACTCTATCTTCGCCACCAGCTAACGATCGAGCGAACGATGGCCGAAACTTCGCCACAGCTAACGATCGAGCGAACGATGGCCGAATGTTTTTAGAACGACGTATCATATATTAGATGGTTTGTTGTGATGCATGGGTTATTTCGATGTAAACGCCACAGCTAACAATCGACCGATTCCTGTGGTAGCATGTGGGTTGATGGGAAATTCTCCACCGGAACGAACAGTACCGCTCGCCGACTATTTAGTCCAGGCACGAATCTCACAGAAAAATATATAATGGGATTCCTGTGGTAGCATGTGGGTTAGTGAGTGGGGAGGGGAGGGGAGGTCCGCCAAGGCGCTGTACGTACGGGATGGGTTCCCTGTGGCATACATGTCAAATACGGCTACCGGATTCCGGTGGCCGAACCGTTTTACAAGTCGATCCGTTGGTCTATTGGCCACAGGGAACCCTGTTTACATCGAAATAATCCACATCACAACAAACCATCTAATATATGATATGTCGTTCTAAAAACATTCGGCCATCGTTCGCTCGATCGTTAGCTGTGGCGAAGATAGAGTAAGTCCTTATGTTTACATCAAAATAATCCACATCACAACCCCGGCCATACCAATCGATAAAAATCGATCATCGGAAAGTAATCGAATTCATCGATATTAATCGATAATAATCATTTGATTAGTATTGATTGATATCGGTAATCGATGATAATCGATACTCACAACCCAAGTGTCCTTGATTATATCGATTATTATCGAATATTATCGATTATCATCGATTTCTAAAATTCACCACGGCGAATATGATACGTGATCTACAGATGTAAATAGATCGCGTATGTTCGACACCGGTCACTGTGAAATCTGTTCCGCTTGAAGTGTTTTATAGTTAACGTTGAGCTATAATATTATGATTTATGTACGAGAGGCACTTACAAGTCTTCAATAAAATACGGTTATGGCATCTTCTCTCTAGTTAATGTACAGCCACATATCAAGGATTTCTAAGCATCGATGAAAATCGATAATTATCGATAGAAATCGATGATAATCGATGAAAATCGATACTCACACATTTTTACGTGATCGATTTTCATCGATTTCCAATATTAATCGATTGATTAGTATCGATTATTATCGATTGTTATTGATTATTATCGATTATCGGAATTATCGATTGGTATGGCCGGGCACAACAAACCATCTAATATATGATGTGTCGTTCTAAAAACATTCGGCCATGACGTTCGCTCGATCGTTAGCTGTGGCGAAGATAGAGTATGTTTACATCGAAATAACCCATGCATCACTACAAACCATCTAATATATGATGTGTCGTTCTAAAAACATTCGGCCATCGTTCGCTCGATCGTTAGCTGTGGCGAAGATAGAGTATGTTTACATCGAAACATCACAACAAACTCATCGATCATTTAAATCATCTAAAACAAACTATTTCTGCACAAGCATCTGCTTTTATGTAGCCCACAATTGTTGAGACATCAAAATAAAATCATTACCCGTGAATATAATGATATATGCCAGTGGGGAAACTTGCAATACGGGTAATTTTGTTGCCGCGGGATAGGGCACAGGTAGCCCTATCTATGAGAGGCTTGTTATCGAGCTGTATATAAGGCTTGTATGGGACCTTAGGCTAGTCGTAACTCCTAAATAATAGAACCTTCCTCTGGTAGCGATTTCAGTCGGTGATTTTTATGACTGTCGCGTTCACGGTTTAGACTATTGTGCCTTTTGTAATCTTCTTTGTGTAACAAGATCCTTTATCGAATCCTGTCATTTTTATACAGTTTATATACATCGCTTTGGAGCCATCGATTGTAAGTCTTATTTCTTATCTTTGTTACATGCTTCGCTAGTATCTAATACCTTACAATTCCTCGTCTAATTTGTATTTGTAATTTGTTTAGTTTTCACCGTGTGTTATGGAATAAATATACTGATCCCTTGGATGAATGATCTTATTTTGTGGCACACTGGTTGGCACTGGTGTTCCTACGATAATCGTGTCGCCGGGAACACGACATCTCCCCCTACTACTAAAAAGAAGGAAAGGTAGGAGACTAGCAATGGCCGATCGGACTGACCCACTCTCGAAAATCATTTGTTTTCCTCCACTAAACCACGTCCCCTTGCTTCGATACTCTGCAGCACGAAAGGCAGATAGATTTCCTCGAAGTTCATCAAAAAAAATCCGATAAAACTTCTCATGCGGAGGCAGCAATCCAGCGAGATCATCGAATAAACGGCCATTTTAAAACACTAACAGCCGTGGCTAGCAAATCGTGTGCAACTCGGAAACCGTTGAGACGCGGTTGGCCTGGGCGCGAACCAAATTCTTTCGAACGAGTGTCCCCATGGTCTGGCAATGCTAAATCCAAGTAAAAACTCAGCCCCCCAGGGAAAGGAAAATTTGTAAGCACCATTGTTATTTTCGGCCAATGAGATTGTAGAAAGAAGTTCAAATTTATAGGCGAGTACGAGTTTTCCCTGTGTGTTTTTGTTCTCGAACTATTGTCAACGTTAAGCTTTATTATGCTGTCCACTTTGAAAAGAAGACAAAACGAAGACTTTTTCAAAGAAGCTAAGAAGCAAACTCATATTTCAGTTGTGTTTTACGCCAGAATTAAAACGTGGTAAGTCTATGAATTGTCTACGCAGCAGACGTTAATTTCATAAATTTTGAATCACGTAAACATTTATTTCTGCAGGCTGCTCTGCAAATTACGAAGCAAACAAAGGGAGTTTTTACTTCACGCCAAGATATTCTTGATCATTTGCTAACTGAAAAATAAAATATATTGACATCAGGGGACGTAGTGACAAAGTGTATTTTGGGCCGTGCAATAAACGAACTCTGGTGCAATACAAACGGAGTAACCGCTACTCAACGTTCGTTTTAAACAAGTCGGTAAATCTCTTCGGCTTTGGGGATATAAAGATTTGAAGAAAAAAACAGCGATGGCATCTACAGGCGAATCGACAAATTCCCTAGAAAAAGAGTGGAGTTGTTTTGAGGCAGATATGATGGCTACAGGAACTGGTTGGCAAATGAAGAAGGACAGCGAATATTCTATCAGCTGTATACACCTGACGGATTATTCGTTTAACGGACAGAGGGCTCTGACAGAGTTAGTTTTTCAAAAAACAGAAGAGAAGGTTGCCATCACCATAAAATACGACGAGAGAATTATACAGATCGATGGGATTGAAGACCAAATGCAGACAATGACATTAGTAGAGAAAGCCAGTTTCCTGGTACAACTATTGACTAAAACAGCTGTATGCACTGGGATTCCAAAACCCACGACAACTGACTGTGACTTACTACCCAACAACGCTAGATGTGTACTAGTAAAGCAGTTGACAAATCCAGATAGTGTAGAAGAGGAACGCGTATTTTCTATTCAGTGTCATATTTTTACGAATTCTGGGGGTAATTGTTGTCCAAGTTGTAAAAGCCTCCAGTACAATTTCGCAAAGAAGGAGAAGAGAAGAGAAGGATGCTGTGGTGTGACTAAGCCAGGTTGCAACCACAGGTACATGACAAAAAATGACTTAGTCATGAAAATCATGAAAGATAAAATGGCTCGTTTGAAAGAAAGGAAAGAAAGAGAAAAACTGGAGGCACAGATGTTAGAAATGGATGAAATTGATCATCAGGATATGTCCAAGTTATTCCAGTCAGTGAATAAGCATGATATACCAGAAGATATGTTAGTTCTTTGGCAGCAGCAGCTTGATGTCACAAAGAAAACATCATCTAATGGTTATCGATGGCACCCAAGGTAATTTTGAGTGAATTAAAGCTAATAAATTATATATCATATGTTATCCATCAGTACATATATATACCTATATGCTATTATATATCCTTTGTTCTCAAAGAAAAAACAATAGAGAAACAAAAGACATATATTTTTGGTTAGGTGAATACATGTACTACATAGATAAGTATATAGTAGAGAAAGAGATGCAGGCTACATGTATATATTTAATATATTTATATGGAGAGCAGACTGTGGATTTCTTCTGGAATCCTTCTACTGGAAGCTTGTCGTTGACCTACAATGTACCTTATTATCCTATATTATCCTATATTCAAGTTTCACATATATGTATATTTTATTGCAGGATTATGAAACTCTGCATAGAGCTATATAGCAAAAATCCCCATGTTCTAGATCCATTAAGAAAGTTATTGTACCTTCCCAGCAATCGGACTATCCGGTGAGTAAATTTTTTGTTCCAGATAACTAATGATTTACATGTACATGTCCTCGATATACATGTAGCAATTCCAGAATAAAGTATTATTTTTCAAAATTTCAATTTCACTAATATTTCACAACTTGGAATTATCCAGCTACCACAAAAACAAGACAGACCAAAAACCAGGATGGAACAGAGACATGTTGCACTGGTGCCTAAGGGAGGCTAATGCAAAAAAACTCAAAGAACAAGACTTTTGGGGTGGATTTGTGTTGGACGAAATGAAAATTCAGGTAAATTGAATATTGCAAACTTCATCTGATATGTTCTCTGCCATGCAGTTTCCCCATGGCATTCCCCCTCCTTTTCCTTTTCTCCTCCTTTTTCCACCCCTTTCCCCCCTCTTTTCTCCGGCTACACCAACATCATTAAATTTTAATTTTATTTCAATAATGTAAATTTTGGTTTTTGGTTTTACTATTTTAAAAGTACTACATATAGCTCTTACTATTCTGCAACTTAGGTCATGCAGTCAGTATGATAGTCAACAAAGCAAGTCTCAGCAGATCAGAACTGCTGCGATTACCATGAATTAAATGTTCTATTTTGTATTTCACTAATCTTTTCTAAATATTATATATACAAATGTAGAAAAATGTGGAGATGGTAATCAAAAATGGTAAACACAGACTTGTTGGGTTTGTGGATTTGGGAGAAATTCATGATGACATGGAAACCCTATCTGGTAAATAGTTTATCTTTAAAATTCTCAAGTATGTTTAATAGGCCTTATATAATTAACATACTTGAGTTTTCTCTAATCTAAAAAATAGCTTCTCAAGGAGAAGAAATGAGGTCACGCGACAAGGACTTTTGACACCCCGGGAAGAAGTTAGGGTTGGGGTTAACTCAAAACTAGGGTTAGGGTAACAATTCAGGCTTAGGGTTTTTCTTTTTGCCCTTGGGTTATGTTCTGGATTAGCTAGGGTTAGATTTGACTGAAGGGTGACTTTGGGGCTTAAGGGTTAGTCACGTGGCAATCATCACTCCCCCTGGATCACCATAGGGTGAATGTGACCATTGGTCTGACTAACATCCACGACAACTATTCTTCTCTGCTGTCTAAATTTCACAATGACCACTCCCCCAACTTTGACTTTTCAACCTGTGTGTAAAATTTGGCTTTTGAGGTCTATTCATACACCCTCCCCCTCTAAATCATTCAATCAAGCTCAGTTTCAAATACAATTTGACATGTATGACCGTCTTAGGTAGACATAATGCTTTAGATAGTTTTTGGTAGGGAAATGTCAAGTCAGTGAAAAAAAAAATATTTTATTTAAATCATAGTTAAATTTATGTACATATATTATGTAACTCAAAATCTCACAGTACATCTTATATAATTATTTTTCAGGGAAATCCCAACAACCTCAACTGGCTTCACATGTACTTCAATTCATTTTCCTCGGGGACAATGGATTTAGGTTTCCAATAGCTCAGTTCCCATCTGGAGGATGTAGTGCAAGTGATATTTTCTTTATTTTTTGGGATGGTGTGAGAATGATGTATGAAACTGGATTCCAGTAAGTCAACATTAACTTAATTAGTGCTTAGGTTGGGCATTTACACTACAAAGATGTTTGGTACCTCATTGGTACCCATGCACGGACTACCTTAATCTACATGGTCTCGGCATGGATAAAATGCAAACTATTAAAATATTTTTGAAACAGGAATAATTTTATTAATTTTGAAAATATTTATCATTATAAAATAATTTAGATATAACGCGCGCTCTGATTGGTTAATTACCATGTTGATATGAGGCTATGTAAACATGGTTCATGACCTTGAACAACCTTGAAGCGATGCAGTGGATTTGATTGTAAAAATAACTGACCACAAATGTATTTTTTTTTTTCTGTTGTCAAACATGTTTTATTTACTAAACAAAAGCCATAGAATTACAGTTTTTCTTGTTTAGTTAAGTTCAAGTTCTATCTAGATGTGATTCTGATGATTTTAAACCGAAAATTAAGTAATTTTGCAAGAATTGAGCTTCAAGTTCATTCAAACTCGGCCGGCAAGAAACTCGACGAATCGTCCAATTATTTCTGTCCACAATAACGAAGAAAACTAAATATAACGGCTCAGTTTTCTCAATCACATACTAACCATTTTGTAAGTTATACTTAGCTACGCATTAGTCTTATATTTTTTCAAGTGTACGACTGAAAATATCAAGAAAAGATAGCCGTAAGCTTATTTATACTCACAAAAGAGTAAAAACAGAGCGATTCTTGTAGCTACACGGTGGGTTCGCTAGAACATTCATATCTCTAGTAAAATATGTCAAAGAGAAAAAAACATCTTCAAATGTCTCAGAAACGTCCATCGTTTATACATTCTTGTCGAGAAAAGCGACGAAAAGATTCAAAAATACAACAAAAACTGTGGATATTTGGCTACCTGACTTCGTGCTCCATTCATCAAGATGTCAAATATTTCAGAAAGTTTGACGACTCTTCGTCATTGATCGTGATTCGGCTCAGCTTTTCTCACTTTTCTTCGTGTTTCGTGTTCACAGGATACAAAAACAAAGTGTAACAAGCATTCTTCTGCAATTTTCTGACAGAAAATAGCATTCTTCAAATCGTTTTTCGTGTCAAAACAGTAAACTAAACAAATAAAAGTTGTCGAGTCGCCTTGCCATTTTGATTTCTTTCGTGAGATTTGATTGGATGATAGGCGATTTCTGACGCTTTTCAGGAGAATGGAAATTTTGATCACTAAAATCTCGCGTAAATAAAGAAGTTTTACGAAAGAAATCCTTGTAGTTATTTTATAAAACAAATAGAAAACGTTTTCCCGTATTTACATAGCCTGATATAAACACTCGGGAAAGTTTGGGAGAAGTCTCGAGCTCTGTGTAAAACCTCGCCGGAGGTTATATCAGGCCGGAGGTTATATCAGGCTATGTAAACACGGGAAACGTTTTCTATTTGTTAATTATTATGCTCTAAAGTGATATAACTGATTGGATTCAATGATTATCAAAGAATGTATAATTATAATAAATATTTTCAAAATTAATTATTATTATAGATATATATAACAACTTTAGGTAATATTTTTCCAAAAAAGAGGATTCAACCTTAAATCCCCATATCAAAGATATACCCCAATAAAATATATACTATTAACCACTTTCATTAATTTATTCCAGTATATATTGGTGTATTCTTGATGGGGCGGAAGTGAACCGGCAGTTCATCAAAATCCATTTCAAAGATGAAGAACAAGCAGTGGACCACAAGTTTGTTGCCCACAATCTCTACACTGGTGATCCTATGGTGTTTCTGATGGACCCAAAGGTTAAAGCATAACTTTGCACATTGAAATGTAACTACAAATTAATATATATAATTTACTGTAACTGAGATTATAAATAATTAATCCCTGGGGGGTACTCCCTCTGTCCATGTGGTAGGGGTGATGGCGGTCGGTTTTGAAAACGACCCCTAAAAGGTATGCATAAATAAAAAAAAGCTGTTATCAAGCCATGTTCATTTCGACCCCAAATATGGCGAAAAAGTGATTGTGATTGGTACACACAGGAAATATTTTCAACCCTAAAAGGACTACCAATCACCCCTACCATTTGGACAAAGGGAGCCTCCCCGAGTAATTCAATGCTGATGGCAAACCAAATTGTAAAATAACTTGGTTAATATTAATTATTTATATTCTGACTTGATGACTGGCATTTTAATAATTAAAGCTATAATTTTATATAATTATAGCTTTAATTATTAAAATGCCAGTCATCAAGTCAGAATATAATATTAATATAATACATATCAAGTTGTAATGTAGTCAGTAGTCAAGATAATTATTTATTAGAGAAGTTCAATTTTTTAAACCTGAGCAAGAGGGCTAGTCAAAAGATGTGCTTAGTACTCCCACGGGGTTCGGAAAAAGTTGGATTTTTCAAGCTTTTACTAGCGTCAGTTAAAAACGAAGAAACAAATGGCTGTGTTGTGGTGTTAGTGATTTCACCTTTGTCAAGCATTCAGGTACCCTAGGGCCTCTGGAACCCAGGGTAGCATTCAGGCCAAGACCAAGTGAAGAAAATGAACAAAATGAACGGCGGAAGACATCAACTGAATTGTTCAAGTTCAAGTTGTCTTCACAACCGTTTGGCGTGCATCGTGGTTTTCGAATCTATAGATTCCGCCAAATAAAACGCGTTTGGAAGCGAACAAATCAACGTATTAGTTAATTCAAATGTAAGTAGTGATCAGACTGTTTTTAAAATATGAACCTTGAACGTAAGTTAGCTTAGAAAGATAGATATATTTACACCTTTATTTAAACTCAAATAAAGTGTAAATTATTACTTCTTGACCCCAAATAAAATTTGTTGTGTTTTAGTTTGGCTTTTGTCCAGCATTTACTATTTGTGTGGGGTTCTGGACATTGTATATACATCGCAAAGCTTCGTAGTGTGCGTGAATTTGACCGCTGAACTTGCCCCTTGACATCGGGTGCTTCCTGATTGGTTGGTGATTTGTATATAATCTCTCTTATTTCCGGCGCAATTTGATTGGTTGGTGAACTTCGATCTCGCGTTGTTTAAAAGTAGGCGGTTATCTAAAATACCCGGCCTTGCGGGCAGGCTCTCCCTCCCCCTTCTCCTTCCCAATCCCCCTCTTCTTCCTCCCCCCAACTCCCTCCTAACCCCTTTTATTCTCCTCCTAGCCCTTCCTAACCTCAGAGCCGGCCACGTAGGCTACTGGCGTACCAAATCATCATATTATGCCTTTTCTGGCGATTTCAAGTCACAGCAATGAGCAAAGCTTGGCACATAATTACAACAATCGGCCATCGACCGCTCAACTCCATCAGTGCAGCGAATTGTCGTCTCAAAGCCTCCTGAGTTGTCCCAGTGCAGCCACAATCCTTGCAGTTAACAACAGCAGTCCAGCAGAATAATCTAGTTGTCGAAACCATATTTTTTTGATTCAATATTAATCTTGCAGACGCCCGGGTCTTGCAGATCAATGACTGGCAAATCCCTTTATTAATTCACGAAGTCAGTGAACTTGATCGAACTTTCGATCATACTGACAATAATGTTGAAATAACATTTACTTTACGTACCTTACAACTTCCTCAAGTATTTACAGACATTTTAAAATCCATTTGTAATTTCAAACCATTATATTTGTTAGTCTTTTTCTTCAAGAAACTCAGAACATGGTAAACTCGCCATTTCAACCGCCATTTTATTGTGAACAGCCTCGTTTTTATTGCTTAGCAACGTACGTGTCACGTCAGCGAATCACGCAATCTGTTTTTCACTTTCATTTAGTTTCTCTAGTTTTTCTTTACCTTTCTCACTTATTTTCTTCATCAAACCGATTTATTATGGTGTGAAGCCACATTTAAGGTAAAGTTATGCATAAACAAATACTATTGTAATTATTTTACATAGCTTTTATTGACGGAAACATTATATAACAAGTGTATTTTCTTCATTTGTTTGAAGCGTTTGATAACAGAGTAAATCACTGTTTCACAACTGCTCTCAAGTGGTTTTGTCTTTAATTTCCCGCCGTGGCATCTACACCCGTTATAATCCTTGTTTACGAACTTCAATCAGTCAGTTAAACATGAAATACATTGTAGAACATTTCTACTTCGAAATTTTAGGCGAAAAACAGATTGTAATTGTATTTGCAACATTTTTAGCTGCTCGCTTCTCACTCGTTTGTTTGCAAAGTGACAACAACTCCAACGTGTTCTAATTTTAGCGTGCGCGCGCAGGGTTAGGAGAATTTGTAAAATTATCAAATTAAATAAACATGGCTATGTTACAGAGGAGGTTGGTCACTACCCCGCGGAGAATCATGGGTAAAATTTAAAATTATTCAGTTGATGTCACTCCGTCGTTTGACAGGACAGGAGCTCACGGCGGTACTCCAAGCTCAATTGTAGTGACTATGAACGCTCTCGAAGAACAATAAGTGAACTCAGATGTATTTTGGTTTTAACTCCGACTGAAACAAAGCTTTTTTAGATGTTGAACATCGCTTTTTAGGCTTTTGCTTTTGAGGCTTTGGATTCATTGGCGAAGCGTTGTGTGACTGCGTGACCTCTATGAATGGGATCGCTTCGAGGAGTTTTAAATATCAAAGATGATAGTTGGACACATCAATGTGCTCCATAATTACTCCTTCATACCTGCCAGACACATAGTGTACTACATCGATTTTTCTAGAATACTGAAAATACTGAAGGTTGTCGAGACGATCCGAACGTGGCGCCATTTTGTTACTGACCCGTAAAATCCCCAATTTTAAAATCTCTGTATCTCCGAAACTATTGCGGGATCGAGGGGGATCGGCGAATGTAAATACTTGCCCAGTACCTGTTCTTTCTATTTAGATGGGAAATTATCAAGTGAAAAGCGTTTATAATATATTTTCTTTGTTTTTAAAATATACACTAAAGAGTTGAACTAGCAACCAGCCAATTTAATACGTCTGCTTTAAAAGACGATAAAAATAGTTGAAAATATGACTGACCCTTTTCATATACGATTCATCATGACTGACAATAGTCCTAGAATTGTTGTGATGATTTATTAGGTGAACATTTTCTTTTTTCCTGATTTTTTCAACTCTTTTGTGAGCGGTACAAACCAAAACATGGAACTTTGTGCTGTTCGAAGAGAGACGAAATTGAAGAGCTATGATTGGTTGAAATTAGCACGTGACAAGTGACTAACCTCCTCTGGCTATGTTATAAAAGCAATGGTCAATGCTTTAGCTGTGCGTATATCCAGTTATGGATGCACTTGGGAGGTTGCTAAGCACTCAAGAAGCTAGAGTCGCACTCGGCTACGCCTCGTGCGACTCTTACGCTTCTTTCGTGCGTGCTTAGCAACCTCCCGCGTGCATCCATAACTGGATATACGTACGCTATGCATTGACCATTCCTTAAATGTAATACAGTGTGAGTTTCAGTGTTGTCTCTCAGGTAGAGAATGTATGAACAAGAGTCGTTTTGTATGAGTGGAGAGTAGTTACGGTGCAGTGACGGTGCAGTGTTTAATGAGTTTAGTTGTCTCTCAGGTAGAGAATGTATGAACAAGAGTCGTTTTGTATGAGTGGAGAGTAGTTATGGTGCAGTGACGGTGCAGTGTTTAATGAGTTTAGTTGTCTCTCAGGTAGAGAATGTATGAACAAGAGTCGTTTTGTATGCGGAGTGGAGAGTAGTTACGGTGCAGTGACGGTGCAGTGTTTAATGAGTTTTGTTGTCTCTCAGGTAGAGAATGTATGAACAAGAGTCGTTTTGTATGAGTGGAAAGTAGTTACGGTGCAGTGACGGTGCAGTGTTTAATGAGTTTAGTTGTCTCTCAGGTAGAGATTGTATGAACGAGAGTTGTTTTGTATGAGTGGAGAGTAGTTACGGTGCAGTGACGGTGCAGTGTTTAATGAGTTTAGTTGTCTCTCAGGTAGAGATTGTATGAACAAGAGTCGTTTTGTATGAGTGGAAAGTAGTTACGGTGCAGTGACGGTGCAGTGTTTAATGAGTTTAGTTGTCTCTCAGGTAGAGATTGTATGAACGAGAGTTGTTTTGTATGAGTGGAGAGTAGTTACGGTGCAGTGACGGTGCAGTGTTTAATGAGTTTTGTTGTCTCTCAGGTAGAGATTGTATGAACAAGAGTCGTTTTTGTATGAGTGGAAAGTAGTCACGGTGCAGTGACCGTCCGATATCCAAGCGTTCTGATTGATTGCATGGGCGATGATTTTGCTCGCTGTGATTGGTTGAATATAATGTCTTCGATTCTGTACCGTGACCGTAACTCCGTGCCGTAGTTTCCCCACTCATCGAACACGACCCTATTGTTCGCTCCCACGTACTGCGGTCAAAGGTAACAGTTTCCTTTCTACGATGAGTACATACAATGTATATACACCTATTCCAAAAATCCTTGTCCGGGCCGAAAGCAACAAGCAACAAGCTGACGACCGCAAAGGACTTTGGGACTTTCTCCTTATTCATTTATTCATCCGTAAACATTTTGACAACATGCATTTTCATATCGCCGAATAGTTCCAAATGATTGCTATTCAACGTCAGTAGGGATAACTTCTCAAATACCACGGATAAATAAATTAATTAGGAAATTCCCAAAGTCCTTTTCGGTCGTCAGCTTGTTGCTTGTTGCTTTCGGCCCGGACAACGATATTTGGAATAGGTATATAATATTCGAATATTTTTCATCAAAGCATCACTACCTTATACATGTATCATCTGACAATATATAGTTGATCCTCCGGTTGCGACCACTCTCATAAGCGATCACCTCTAGTAAGCGAACAGTTTTCCAAATACCAAAAGTTCAGTTCCAAGTCAAATCATTATAGTTGGAACCTCTCGTAAGTAAGCGACCGCCTCTCGTAAGCGACCACAAAGCTTGACATTTTCGGTGGTCGCTTAGGGGAGGTTCGACTGTATTTTCTACAAAAGGTTATATTGCTATGAAATACCTAGCGCCCATCGGAAATGACGTCATAAGAACGGCAATCCGCTGATCAATATTCCCTTTTGACCGCTGTGTAGCTCTGTGCTTTAGTAGTTTTGTTAGACGTTTTTTGTCGCATGTTTTATTTAAGAAATAAAAAACGTTTTCCGTGTTTGCACAGGCTTATGCAAACCGAGGGGAAGTTTGGGAGAACTCGAGAGCAGACAGTGAAAACCCGAGACCGCAGGTCAAGGCTTTTCACCTGCTCGAGAGTTCTCCCAAACTTAGCTTTCCTGAGGTTTGCATAAGCCTGTGCAAACACGGAAAAACGTTTTTTATTTCTTTTATAAAATAACTACAAGGTTATTTAGGAATATTATGTTTATTTACGCAAGTTTTCAGTCATCAAATGTGCGATTCTCCTGAAAAGCGTCAGAAATCGCGTGATATCCAATGGAATTTCACGAAAGAAATCAAGTTTAGACAAAGCGACTCATAATTTGATAGAAAACTACAGAAATATGTATTTTCTGGACTTCTTATGTTAACTCTGTAGACTTAAAAAGGAAGCAAAGTGAGAAAAACCGATTTACTGACAATGAATCGCCAAAACAATCTGAAATAGTTGTGAATTTGATGAATGGAGAAGTAGCCGAAGTCAAGTAGCCGAAATGCAGTCGACTTTGTCGTATTTTCTATGATTTCCTCGCTTTGTTCGACTAGAATAAGTCAAAGGTGGACGTTCCTGAGACACCAGAAGCTATTGTTTTCTCTTAAACACTTTTCTTGCTGGAGAAAGAGGTAAAACTTTGCCAGTGTACAGTTGGACATTTTTCACACACGGCTGTTATTAGACCGTACTTATTGCAAGCTTAAATTTGTTGTTTGTAGCTACAAGAAACTCGCTTCGTTTAAGTTATTATGGAAATGGTATCGTTTATTAGTTCTACATTTCAACAAACGACTGAGTATGTGTTTGAGAATCCTGAGCAGTTAAGATATTTATTTTTTCTTCGATATTGTACACAAATTTCAACCATTTGTCGTCGCTTCTTGAAATTGAAGCGTAAGCGTATTGAATTTTTTGTTATTGACAAAACTTGAAGTTTCTCAGTTTGAAAAAACAGCAACAACATCACTGGACAACACTTAAACTAGAGATAACAAGAAAGAAATATGATTCCATGGTCGTTGTTAAAAATGTATTTAGTAAATAAAATGATTTTTGACAACAAACAAATGTCGTTCAAATATGTCTTGGCCGAAAACCGTGTTTGCATAGCCTCATGAAACACGGCTAATCAGCCAATCAGAGCGCGCGTTATATAAAAGTTATTTTATAAACCGGGTTGGTATGTTTGTACGTGTGAACGTCATCGTTGAGTTTGGTAGAGTTTCTTACTGCAGTTCTTAGTATTATGCGAACTCAGACATTCAAACAGTCGGCTGGAACTTGTTTTTTCGCTTCTGTCAATCAAATTCAAAACTCAAACAAATTCAAAACTAAATACATTCTTCGACCAAATGATCCATAATTTAGCTCAAAATCATATTTGCTTTCCATTTGGTGAGTCTTCTGACTTATATTTTTAAGTTTACTGATATTTTATGTTGATTGACGGCAGCGAAAAACCAAATTCCAGCCGACTGCTTGAATGACTGAGTTCGCATATTACTGAGAATGGCAGTAATGATAACTACACTCTATACGGCTCAAGTAGTCCGCTTTGACAGAAAAACTCTAGATCTTTGGATCCCCGTGGTAAATTCTCGGAACCCCCGGTTTATGTTGCGTGAAGTAACTTTGATCTCTATTTTTTTTACAATATACTGCCAAACGCACAATTTGTTTTTCTTCCTGAAGATGAAGATCCTAGCGCTATGCCTGTCCCTCTCTCGTGTAAACATAACGGAATGCATTGCCAAAAGTAGTAAATATCTCAAAATAAGAGATAAATAGTTATTGTTAATGTTCCAATCAGTTGAAATTATAAAAGGCTGGTAATACTTTTCTTCGCGTTGTATATCTGATTTGTATCTTACACTATAATCGCTATAATCGCACCGCGGCCATCTTGGATTTGACGTCACGACTTGTAGCATGCATGCTGAAATTAAACGAGGTCTGAGAAAAGGGTGTAGATGATTTCAATAGCTAGATTCTATGATTAGTAGAGGCAAATATTTTTCTGTTTTTGCGAGATTTTGAACTTGGTCAATATCGATCTTGTGTGAAGGGATTAGAGCCCATGGGGAGTACTCAGGGAGTATCAGTGACGAGGAGGTGCGAATACCTTTTTGGGATTTGAGATTCGCGGCTTGGAACTTTTTTGGGGGTTGATAATAATGATATCCTACCGTTCTCGATTTTAAGCGGAGAAAAATTGGACTTTTTGGGGGTTACGATTTTGGACTTTTTTAGGGTCTTGTTTTTGTTTAATGGACTTTTGGGGGGTTAACAAGTTTGGCCTAATTCGCACCTCCCCGTCACTGATGCCCCTGTGTACCCACCCTGGGGGTTAGAGCTAGTGTCCATGTTCAGCAATGGCGGATGAAGCCGCATCTACACGAACAAGTTTTCCTTGACAAGGAAAAATTGACAATTTAATTTTTGTCATCTACACGAGCAAGTTTTCCTTGACAAGGAAATTGGTGGGTTATAGCCCATACAAGATAGTCAAACATCGTACAAAATGATCATTTTTGGTGGGCTATCAAAATGGTCAAAAATCGTTGAAAATGGTCATTTTTTGTGGGTTATAGCTCATGCAAAATGGTCAAAAAACGTGAAAATGATCATTTTGGGTGGGAATTGGTCAAAAATCGTCCAAAATGGCCATTTTGCAAAAAGGAAGTCCATCTTAGGCAGATTTTAATAAAATAAATGGTGAAGAACCCTAGCCTTGTCCGCAGGCATCTCTCTCATTTGAGGACAGCTCACACTCGCCCCAGTCTATCTAGTTTGCCACAGGAAGCCCATTCTCTGTTTCTGGTTATTTTTTGAAAAGTCTGCGTGGTGGATGAGGAGGCTATAAAAACAGAGAGCATTTTACGGATGAGAGAGGTACAGAAACCGTTCCCTCGCTGTGGCGAAACTTCCTGGTTAGCAACCCAATTTCCGATTATCGGTTTCTAAACGCCGTGTCGCGAATGTATCACACAATGTAATTAACTGAAACATGTTATTAGCAAAGTAAAAACAAAATGTGTTAGTAGTATGCTCGCTGGGCGATATTGAACAATAACAATATCAATCATAACAACTAGACATAAACTGTCACGTTGTAGTTTGTGGAGAAGAAAAAAATATCCTGTTTTTTTTTTGTTTCAAAAAATAAAAATCCTCGGTTATTAATTGATTTTGCTATCGTCTTAACATTTTATTCAAAGTGTATGCGAACTATTATTTTTTATTTTGAAAATCGATTACACATGAAGTGAATAGCGGGATGGTTCAGTAGTTTTGGGATTTGAGCTTCGCAGTTGCGAGTTATCGTGATATGGTAACTTGGTGACGTCAGTTTGTTTTTAATTGATAAAGAGTGATTCCAATAAATCTGGGCACTACTAATTAGCTGTCAGTGTTTATTAGATGAAAAAAAAACCCAGTGAGTGTCTAATAGTGTGTAATGGTGTAGTTAGTAATGCCTAGATTTATTGAAACCACTGCTCTAGTATACAAAAGGCGCCCTTGTGCAATGAGGGTTTATCATGTAATTTCAAAACTCATAGGACAAAAATATGATCATCAAATCTGGAAAGAGCTCTTTGAAATTAGTAAAAATGTGAAGTACAGTTTGGGAAATATCGCTCAGACACAAATTGCGAAGATATAGATTTTCAAAAATAAACCTTTGTTGGTAGGCAAGAGTTGCCAACCAGCGTAAATTTCCAAAGGTTTTCATATCATATAAACTTTCGAATTTTGAAAATTCATATCTTCGCAATTTATGAAGCGATATTTTCCAAACTTCACATTTTTTTACTAATTTCAACGACTGCGGAGCTCTTTCCAGATATATAATCATTGTTTGTCCTATGAGTTTTGAAATTACATGATACACCATCATTCTCTTGTGCAAATATCAACCTTGTAATCTAGTATTCTGGCAAACAGTTTTCTACAACTTATATACACGATGTTAAGCCACCGCATCAGAATATCAGACTTTATAAAATTACGTATTTGTTATTGTTAACGGAAAAATAATATATGACATAACTTACTGCAGTAAAATCCAGGCGGGCAATGCCTTTCGTCCTGCTCGCAATTAACACCACGCTTCTCTACTGCAAAATATCAATGTTAAGAAAAATCAATTCTAAAACACTAAACATTTGAATATCCCAGCCATGAACGGAACCATGGCCGGTTTCAAGCAAAATCCACTGATATTTTTTTATGTTTGTTTGTATGTTTGATTGGCTGATTTTGTTCTTTATTCGTGTTTTATTATTTGTTTTTATTTTTAAGACCTTGGCTAAAAAAAAGGTCTTGGCATCGGAGGATTTTGCTTTACCGCACAGTCAGTTTCACGTGAAACACCTCTTGTTTTTTTCTTATCTTGTTTTTTGTTTTTTTTCTGCCCGGGTAACATGTGTATAGTTAGGCATTGCCATTCACATTCTACATTTCTCGTTTTCAAAACCTGGTTGTTATCTTTAAAGTGTCCATGAAACGAAATGTCGACCCTTGTTTTTATTGTACATTATTGTTGATTGGTCTTTCTCTGAACATTTGCTGTATTTAAACATTGACCGTTTGAGCGTGCGAACATTTCAGTTCTTTTCGCGGTTCGAAAATTATCATTTTCAACCAAAATGTGCGACAAGAGATTGGTCCCTTGACAATGGCTCGGTGACGTCATAGATTGTGTATGCCTTTGTTTGCACAACTTATGACGTCACATTTCTATAGTTTGACCGAGCGGGAATTGTCGCACTTTGAAACCCAAAATGCCCAACTTCGTGCGCGAAATAAAACATGTTCCTGAAACTCAATTCACTTTTTATTAACGCCATGTAAACAAGCAAATAGCAAACTTTCGTAGTAGCAAATAAAAACGGGGTCTGTTTTTTCGTTTCATAGGCACTTTAAGTAGAAGGTATAGTTTAACTCTCGCTAAGAGATATTTGAGAGAGGTTGTCCTTCCTGTAAGACACTATAGGAGGATCTGAATAGATCCTTGCAAGGTTAGGAGTTTAGACAATTAATGCCGTATGTTGGTCTGAACATTAAACCCAAGGCATACATACATGTACAAATTAAAGCTTGTTGTGTAGGACGTAATGTTTAAATGCCGACAATGCATGAGGACTGTGAGTTGAGAGAAAAGCGAATCAACTGAAACGTCTGCAAAGGAGGCTAGGAGACAGGATGTACTTGGATGTTCTTTAAAGACAAATCATCCGAGATACAGCCATGCTATCGCTGACTGCCAGTGATCGAGTTCACTGACATATTGTGGCAGCTACGGGAACAAATCAGTCACGCAAACAAACCAAATCAGGAACCACACATTGAATCGATACATCGCAGCATTTCACTTTCTATTAGAAACTACTAGTAATAAGGTTTTTTTTCCAAGAGGGTAACGTTCCAAAAGGCGTTCCAATATGAACAAGCACAACAAAGCAAAATCTAAGGCTCAGAACGGGAGCCGAGTTTAGTATAAATCTTGCAAATACAGTCCTACCCAACAAGCTTTAATTTGTATCTATGGGTTTAAAGTTCATACCAAAAAACTTGATTCGTTCTCGGATATATTGGTGGCGCATTGTTTGAGGGGAATAAATGTTATACATACATACGATACATGCATGCATACATACATGGTTTATTTGTTTTGCAGGTTGGGTTACAATGACGCAAGACTTAAGTCCTGATGTGGTCCTGCCTATCTACCTATCTATAAGGAGTAAAATTATGTTATTAATTATATTAATTAATTATGTCTTTTGCGCTCTCGATGATATATCACAAGATACGTCGGAAGAAACGAGGAAAGTAGCACTGAATTAACCGTCTTCTCTGATTCGCGTTAGAGAAAACTCGCCTGTTAAGTGCTGGTGTCGAACCGAATCAAGTGAAATATTTATTCTCTTCATTTTTTTAACTGAAGCTTAATAAAAAAAACCGGTAACAAAGCCGCTTATTAACAATAGATAGATCTATAAAACCGCCAAATTAAAAACCGCCCTTCACACTTGTGATCGGTCTGGGATTTACAACTCCCAAAGCACATTACATCGGAATGCTGTTTTTAATCTGCTGAACAATTAATGTGCTTCTGATTATGTATCTGATTATGAATTATTATTATTATTATTATTATTCCATTTTGTGCTAGATGTCCCTAAAGCAATGGCCATTCTGGGCAATGCACTTGAAGTTACGATACGACATGTAGACGATGAAGGTATTTGGAGACTTTATTTGGCGTCGAGAGAATAAACAAGACCGTAAACAGTGCACGTGTCAAATGTATAAACCAGGAGCAGGGAAAATCCTACATATCTAGCTTGGACTGTTTGAAATCTAAACGAAGTCAATGTCTTCTATACTTTGTACCGCTGTAATTGTGTGTTGTGGTAAGCTTATAACACCGATATATCTTTATTTTGCTGAGTTTTTGAAATCGTTCAATTGATTTGAATGCAGGAAATATTGTTCGCGATTGTTCGAGTCACACCCTGCGATGTCTAATTTATTCATATTTGTATTCTTATTTGTATGGATATAATTAAACGTCATGACCTTAATCCAATCTGGTCGTAATGTTGTGTGAAATGCCGCTATAGAAGAACTTCATGGACTTGGAGTCAAACTACCCATGTTCATGGAGCGTTCAGTGCTCGTAAGCGAAATGATTCCATGACAACCGAGATTGTGCAACTTTTCTTTAGTGAGACACGTAGAAAAGACCCATAAAATGACAATACGGAGCTATCGCATAATCTTTTGCGCTCTCGATGATATATCACAAGATACGTCAGAAGAAAAGAAGAAAGTGGCACTGATTAACCGTCTTCTCTGCATCGCGTTGGAGAAAACTCGCCTGTTAAGTGCTGGTGTCGAACCGGATAAAGTGAAAGCTTTATTCTCTAAAGTTTCTTAACTGAAGCTTAATAAAAAAAAACGGCTCTTATAAAAGCCAACAAATGATTTAAACGTGATGACCTTAATGCAAAATAGAGTTTTCCAGTAAAAGTCCGGAAAGCCGGTCAGTTCGAGAACAATTTAGACTGAGCTTTTCATGAGTTTATAACCACAATGCCCTGATTATATGGAATTTGCGGTGGTTAACGGTATAATCCTTGATAACAAAGCCGTTTACTAACAATAGATAGATCTATAAAACCGCACTTCACACTTATGATCGGTCTGGGATTTACAACTCCCAAAGCACATTACATAGGAATGCTGTTTTTAATCTGCTGAACAATTAATGTGCTTCTGATTATGTATTCCATTTTGTGCTAGATGTCCCTAAAACAATGGCCATTCTGGGCAATGCACTTGAAGTTACGATACGACATGTAGAGGATGAAGGTATTTGGAGACTTTATTTAGCGTCGAGAGAATAAACAAGACCGTAAACAGTGCACGTAGCTAGGTAATTTGACACGTTAATAAAGGTTATTATTATTACGTGTCAAATGTATAATCCAGGAGCAGGGAAAATCCTACATATCTAGCTTGGACTGTTTGAAATCTAAACGAAGTCAATGTCTTCTATACTTTGTACCGCTGTAATTGTGTGTTGTGGTAAGCTTATAACACCGATAGATCTTTATTTTGCTGAGTTTTTGAAATCGTTCAGTTGATATGAATGCCCAGAATGCAAGAAATATTGTTCATGATTGTTCAAGTCTAACCCTGCGATGTCTAATTTATTCATATTTGTAATCTTATTTGTATGGATATATTTATGGCGCCAAATAAACTATTGTCCTTTCTATGATTCGCTGAGTCGTGCAACTCACTCTCTTGGCGGAGGAACCGGCTCTGGCATGGGAACACTTCTGATCTCTTCTGATCTTCAAAGTCTCAGCGCAATGTCTGTAATCGCAGTGTAATGCTTCTTTTGTAAACTATTGATATACTATTTTACCTATTACTTTGATAATTTTTGTAACATTGTTGTGTTATCTCGGGGCCGCCGCCCCTCCTGCCGGGATTAGCCACAGCTAAATGGCAGCATTAACGATTGAAGATTAAAGATAAAGATCCGAGTCATGCAACGACCAACGAGCGACCAAACACTGTTTTAATAATCACACTGCGAAACGTATATTTAGGTCAAATAGGCTACCGTATTTATGTAAGCTTAATAGTTTATAGAAGCCCGACTTCGCGTTAGTATAGCGTCTAGTTAATATTATTATTATGTTTTCTCTGTTTAGCACTGGCTGTTTGCGTGTGACTTCTTCATTCATTCAGTTGTGCTCACCTTTGAATCTCCGGCTCAGTAACTCTTTTCAGTTTGGCTTTACTTCTTGCTCTGTTTCACAGAAGTGAAGAACGTGACGACGGAACACATTATTAAGCTATCATAAGTGCTTGATGTCGATAGACGTCATTTCCGGTCTCATCAGGTGATCTATCAACTGGCCTATGATTGGTTGAAAATTATAAGGAATTTATCAATCAGGGCCGGTAAAGAAAACTATTTCAATGCGGATAATGACTTTAGAAAACCCTTTATTACTAACTAGCCAGAGCTAATTCGCATGATATGAATACCAAGATTGAATTGTTGGTGTTATGTAATGTTGTGTGATATGCCGCTATAGAAGAACTTCATGGACTTGGAATCAAACTACCCATGTTCATGGAGCGTTCAGTGCTCGTAAGCGAAATGATTCCATGACAACCGAGATTGTGCAAATTATTTTTAGTGATGCACGTAGAAAAGACCCATAAAATGACAATTCGGAGCTATCGCATAATCTTTTGTGGCACTGATTAACCGTCATCTCTGCCTCGCGTTAGAGAAAACTCGCAGATTAAGTGCTGGTGTAAAACCGGATAAAGTGAAAGCTTTATTCTCTAAAGTTTCTTAACTGAAGCTTAATAATGAAAAAACCCGGCTCTTATAAGAGCCACCAAATGATTTAAACGTGATGACCTTAATGCAATATAGAGTTTTCCAGTAAAAGTGGAAGGCCGGTCAGTTCGAGAAAAAATTAGACTGAGCTTTTCATGAGTTTATAACCACAATGCCCTGATTATCGACTTTGCGGTGGTTAACGGTATAATCCTTGATAACAAAGCCGTTTACTAACAATAGATAGATCTATAAAACCGCCCTTCACACTTGCATGTGATCGGTCTGGGATTTACAACTCCCAAAGCACATTACATAGGAATGCTGTTTTTAATCTGCTGAACAATTAATGTGCTTCTGATTATGTATTCCATTTTGTGCTAGATGTCCCTAAAACAATGGCCATTCTGGGCAATGCACTTGAAGTTACGATACGACATGTAGACGATGAAGGTATTTGGAGACTTTATTTAGCGTGGAGAGAATAAACAAGACCGTAAACAGTGCACGTGTCAAATGTATAAACCAGGAGCAGGGAAAATCCTACATATCTAGCTAGCTTGGACTGTTTGAAATCTAAACGAAGTCAATGTCTTCTATACTTTGTACCGCTGTAATTGTGTGTTGTGGTATGCTTATAACACCGATAGATCTTTATTTTGCTGAGTTTTTGAAATCGTTTTGAAAGCACATTACATAGGAATGCTGTTTTTAATCTGCTGAATAATTAATGTGCTTCTGATTATGTATTCCATTTTGTGCTAGATGCCCCTAAAACAATGGCCATTCTGGGCAATGAAATAATAAAAATGCAGTATGGTGTTGCTTAACGCTAACACTATAACAATCTGGTCATAGACAGAGAGCTAGACTCCCAGCAGTCAGTGATCACTTTTATTCTTACCATTGCATAATATAAAGTTTGTACAGTGGAACCTCGATATTAACGATTATTATTATTATACTCAACATGTATACATTTTGTCTGCGCATGCGTTAGAATTCAGATTTGAAAGTGATTTGCCGCCATTTTCTTTGCAAATTGCACTGCGGTGGGATATTTAGTGAGCGATCTTCGTCTCTAGAATGATGTTCAAGAAAGTATTTGAAAGGAAATCAATAGTCTGCCTACTTTTGTTTTGCTGTAGATGATTTTTTTCCGAATAAGGGTCGTAGATGACAAAATATCAAGGAACAAATTCCGCCGAAACAAGGAATTATCCTAAAACCAGCTACATTGTCCTTTGGGTTTATTCTCATCGAAGATGATTTCAAGAGATACCTCACAGTAAAAGTTAGTACTGACACATTGAAGGTCACATTCTGTGAATTTGAGTTCTGTACATTCAGTATTCTCAAAGTATTTTGCTCGGTTCAGTTGGGTATTTATCATTTTTGCACGTATTTTCCTAACATTCCTACCTAAAGAACAACACTTATTAACTCGCCCCCCAGCCGAAAATAGCACAAATTGACTTCTTCTAAGCTTATTCTTTGCATTCGAGAACTTATTTTAAGCAGAAAAATTGTCCCTCAATGTGAGATCGTATTATTTAGGTACTATGGTATCAGTACACTCTATTTGTTATGATTATGACTGATTTTCATCGCTGGTGTATACCATATTACAAACACTCTATGTGTTGAAGTTTATTGTAAAGGATAGCTTAATTCTTCATTTTTTTGGACTTCTTAGAATCAGCTGTAAACCGTTTGATATAAGTTTGATTCACATTGAGATTTTATTCAGCATTGTGTTTACGAATCGTTTATCTGAATTGGTGACGTGTCAAACTAAATTATAAGAAAACCTTTCTTAGTAGCTCACCCCCCAGCAATTTTCTTCCGTGATTTATTGCTTCACTCATGCTAGTTTCGTAAGGTCTTGTTTGTTGGAGTTGAAAAATTGTCCCTCTTGCTTTGCGGTGGATTTGAAGTGTCCAAGTATCACTCATTCACCCGACTTCTCCGTAGGAATGTTGCCGTGTTTTGGCGGATTTTGTTCCTTTATACGGAAAAAATATCCACAGCACCACAAAAGTAGGCGGACTATTGATTTCCTTTCAATGATTTTCTTAAACTTCATTCTAGAGACGAAGATCGCTCACTAAAGGCGTCCACAGCAGTGCACTTGGCAAAACAATAGCGATGCTTCATGTTTATAAACATTAACATTGTGATGTAAATGTGCCAACTATTTCCACAAAAGCTTTTCACACGTTTTGTTTCAACAGCCAATCGATCTCTGGTTGGCACATCGTTGGCATACTGAATGACAAAAGCTGAAGTATCGATTATGCAAATAGGTACTTTGAAATCTGAATCCTAACGCATGCGCAGACAAAATGTATACATGTTATTATACTCGATATAACGATGTTCCCGGTATAACGATCAACATTTGACAGCCCGGGAAATTATATAGTAAATGTATGGAGAAAAGTCCCGATTTAACGATACTCGAGTAACGATATTCCCGATATAACATGAAAAATCAATTATTAACGATGCCCGATAGAGTGCAAACACTAAAACCGTGAAACAGTAGAAACTATTTAGTGCTAAATAGCACCAATGGAACAATAGAAAACAAAAGACATTGCACTATTTAGTGCTAATTAAAATTAGCACTGTTTCATGGTTTTAGTGTTTGCACTCTATAACGATATTTTTGGGTCTTTTCCCGAAAAATCGTTATATCGGGAATTCGTTGTAACGATATCCCGATATCTGAACGATCTAATTTGGTCAGTCCCTTGGCACATCGTTATATCGAGGTTCCACTGTACTTAGCTTTACTTCATTGATGATGTAATTGCTACGCTGTTGTCAGTTGTCAACACCTCGATCACTCGATCCTAATTGCGCACAGTTATATTTGCATTTGTCAGATTACAAAATGCTGGGTGGCCAAGAATATTCACGTCACCGATGTCATAGTTATTCCGCAACAATCCATGTAATCTTTGGTCGATTCATGTAAACGATTTCATAATAAACATTCTAGAAATAGTGTAGTTGTCTAGTATAAATATAAGGTTAATTGGACTTGTACTTTAATTAGTTCATGCCAAGTTGTAGGCTCATCATATATCGATCTATCAGATAAATATCCCGTCTGTTACAATAACTGATACATTTACATGAAGCGTCGGAATTTAGGCGTATACAGAACGATTGGACATGGTGCGCAAAAAGGTAAGAACCGGCGGTGTATTTAATTATATTAACAACACAGATTCAGTTATACATGTTTGTCATGCATAGTAGTGTAATTACTATTCGGATCAAAAATGACACTACGATTCCGTGCCTAAGGCCGCGTTTACACGGTACCGGACGAATTTTTAACCGTTCAAAAAGTTTTACGTTATTAACCGTTCTGTTCACACGGAACGGAAAACACCAGAACCCAATGACCAAAACCAGGAGTCAAGATTTGAATAACAATAGATGCTTCGTCAGTTCTACAAAGACATGTCCTTTGTAGAACAAGGCATATCTAACAATAGTTCATATTAATGTTATACAATGGTTCTAATTGTCATTCAAATCTTGACCTGGTTTTGGCCATTGGGATCTAGTGTTTTCCCGAAACTGTGCTATCCGTACAGAAATTATATATAAAATTAAATAAATTGTAGTGGCTTCATCTGCATTTAAAATTTGTTTAATGAACCAAGCTTTCGGCCATTGCGGCCATCTTCAGGGTTATGAAAGTACACAATTCCTACGTAGCTAACAGAAAGCTGTATCCATGGAATATTAACTGTTATACAATTAAAGACACGGTTCCGTGTAAACACATCCTCGTCAACCCCTTCCCTCCCCCTACAGTCCCTGGGTTTCCGAGGATGGTGTAAACGGTGTGTACGAGCTTAAAAATGGCAACAATTGTAACCCTTTAGAGCGGGTTAAGTCAACCCGCTAGAACGGCTTGAGAAACCTAACATCTCTAGTATTATACTAGGCGATGAACCCGCTAGAACGGGTTGGTCAACCCGCTACAACCAAACCCGCTACAACCGGTTCATCGTCAACCCGCTAGAACGGCTTGAGAAGCCTAAAATCTGTAGTATTATACTAGGCGATGAACCCACTAGAACGGGTTTGATCCGAATAGTAATTACACTACTATGACCAACATGTATAACTGAATCTGTGTTGTTCATATAATTAAATACACCGCCGGTTCTTACCTTTTTGCGCACCATGTCCAATCGTTCTGTATACGCCTAAATTCCGACGCTTCATGTAAATGTATCAGTTATTGTAACAGACGGGATATTTATCTGATAGATCGATATACGATGAGCCTACAACTTGGCACGAACTAAAGTACAAGTCCAATTAAACTTATATTTATACTAGACAACTCACTATTTCTAGAATGTTTATTATGAAATCGTTTACGTGAATCAACCAAAGATTACATGGATTGTTGCGGAATAACTATGACATCGGTGACGTGAATATTTTTGGCCACCCAGCATTTTGTAATCTGACAAATGCAAATAACTGTGCGCAATTAGGATCGAGTGATCGAGGTGTTGACAACTGACAACAGCGTAGCAATTACATAATCAATGAAGTAAAGCTAAGTACAGTGGAACCTCGCGATCGATATAACGATGTGCCAAGGGACTGACCAAATTATATCGTTTTATAAAAGTGATCACTGACTGCTGGAAGTCTAGCTGCAACACCATACTGCATTTTTATTATTT
Organism: Actinostola sp. cb2023; assembly: GCA_033675265.1. Taxonomy (NCBI): domain Eukaryota; kingdom Metazoa; phylum Cnidaria; class Anthozoa; order Actiniaria; family Actinostolidae; genus Actinostola; species Actinostola sp. cb2023. The sequence goes on from JAUJYZ010000458.1 coordinate 66,113, forward strand.
CATTGCCCCGAATGGCCATTGTTTTAGGGACATCTAGCACAAAATAGGGTTTTCCGATTTAGCGGAAATTTCGCGGGAACGGAATTTAACTAAGTACCTTTGATTATCAATGGCTACAATAAATGTCACGTGTCTCATTATATATGTGTTTTTCGTTCATATGCAAGACCATACAAATTCAACTTGTGAATTTTTAACACATTTTTTAAATGTTGCATGGGTTTTGACAAGCTTTTGATGAAAAATAACAGTCAAAGGAATGTGCATTAGACAATGCATATCATGGTTTTCATGGGAGCCACAATGTTTGATATGTTAATTTGTTAGTCCAGTTTACACGGCTTTTGAATTCGTGTAATGAAAGACATGGATTCGCCGCCACTTCCTCCAACGTTTCTTGTGTATACATATACAGTTCTAATATATATATCTGCGTTGGTCTTTGTAAATGAATATTTTTTTAATAACGTCCATGATGAACCAATTCCACTCACCACTCTTTATCTTCGGGTGTTACTAAAACGAGTAACGGAGTAATGAGTAACAGAGTAACGAGAAAACGAGTAACAGCCAAATTTCGCCACATAGAAATTTTCAATAGTGAGTAATGAACTAATGACAAAACGAGTAACAGCCAAATTTCGCAACATAGAAAATTGTTCAAAAGCAAGTAATGATGATAATGGATCAGTAAACTAAGGATAATAGACACATATATATTATAAAATACATCTTTTAAATCTTACCGTAAAAATGTCAAACAACAGTAATCGTCAATAAGTCAGTTTCTTAGCCATTTTCAAAGCTACCTCCTTCCGATCCCATTAAGAGGCTGCCGAATAAAGCCGTTTATGCACAGACACTTACATTGACCAGTTCACGAAAACTTTAAGGATTACCGTGATTCCTGGAACCGAATCGGGATAAAATGTGTCCGAAGTGACTTTTTCTCCCATGGCTCTTGTATTTTTGCCGAGTTTTCTAGGAGCATTTTGCACTACTTTTTCTGTACTAATAAAGTATTTTCCCTGTTTACTAGTCACATACAACTGCAAGGTAACTCTAACAGCGCTTATATGTTCATTTGAATACGATAATCCACTGAAAAACGTAGTTTAAAATCGCCCACAAGCTTACCAATCTCGAAGCGGATTGGGCTTCCTGTGTCAACTGAACGATCGTCAGTTTCACAACGTTTGGATTTCGCTTTTAAATCATGTCTTTGTGTCGATTCTTGGCAATTTTTTCAGAAAATAATAAAGATTATGAGTTGTTTATCACTTTGTGCTATTAGTTGTCTCAAAAAAGTATCAAAAAGTTGTGTTTTGGGGCCGTAGATTGGCCATAGTTCTCACGACTTCACTACGTCCAGACTACGTGTATAACGAAGGGCATTTTTATCGTAAAATAGAATTTGATTAACAAATCACACATGAGGTTGAATTAAGAAGACCTTTATGCATACCTTGGAGTATTTTCTCGGCAAAAATCGTATTGTAAGAAATGAAAAATGCTCCTAGAAAACTCGGCAAAAATACAAAAGACATGGGAGAAAAAGTCACTTCGGACACATTTTATCCCGATTCGGTTCCAGGAATCACGGTAATCCTTAAACTCTGACTTGGCTTATTGCAAGGCTGCCAAATCGTCTTGGTTTTAGTCTTCTATGAAACGTTGTCGTCAAGATTAGCGAATTTCCTGCTAAATGTAAGTTACAAAAAAGGTAGATAAAGCGGTAATATGTTCTGGTTCTCTAGCTGTCGCCCGCGGGGAAACCCCTCCATTACCCCTTGGGGGAGGGGACAGTGACAAAACTCTCATTTCGTTTCGTAGTAGTTTTTTGGGGGGAAGATTTGCTTAACAGATGTCCCAAAAACATTTACTCGAGTATTCGTGGATTTGGATGAGAGAATTGAATGAGGTATACATTGCACGAAATTCAACGACAACGTTTCATAGAAGACTATAAAAACCATACAGGACGTCCTTGCAATAACAGTGCCGCCACCTTTAGTTGTTGTCAATGAGCTCATCAGATCTCGTCAATGGCTTAAAAAAGCAGACTTTTTGGATGGAAAGACTAAAATAAAAGGTTTCTCGATGACTTTTATATATGTAAAGCCTCAGAGAACAACAGATGATTTGCTTCGATGTTTACAGCCGTAGCAAAAGATAATTAGGTAATATTGACTTTATATTGTCATTATGTCATGTCTGAGCTATTAAGCTGACTCGCTACGCTACGTACTTTTTTTCAGTTTCACCGGCTCATTATACATACTCATATATAACACAGGTCGTTCTTGACCAAAGAGGCCTCTAGAGAGTGAAGACATGATTACAATTATCACATATTGTACAGTAGAGTTCGCTTCGCAAAAGATCTGTATCGCATCGTTTCGCAAAATATCATAAGCAGTCGATTATTCGCTATTGAAAATTTATATGTGGCGAAATTTGGCTGTTACTCGTTTTGTCATTAGTTCATTACTCGCTATTGAAAATTTCTATGTGGCGAAATTTGGCTGTTACTCGTTTTCTCGTTACTCTGTTACTCGTTACTCATTACTCTGTTACTCGTTACTCATTACCCCGTTACTCGTTTTAGTAACACCCCAATTATCATATATTGTACGGTAGAGTTCGTTTTGCAAAATATCCGTATCGCATCGTTTCGTTTCGCATCGTATCGCAAAAGATCCGTATCGCATCGTTTCGTTTCCCCACTACCAGAAATTATACGCTCGAGTTACCCACATTTGGGGTAATCGCAGGGGTCAACCCAATCGAAGTACAATGAAAGGGCCTCACCCTGAGAGGACTGCCTTCTTGATCACAGTTGCCGTATCGCCTCGTTTCGTTTCGTTTCGCCTCGTATCGCAAAAGATCCGTATCGCCTCGTATCGCAAAAGATCCGTATCGCCTCGTATCGCCTCGTTTCGTTTCGCAAAATATCATAAGCCATTTCTTCGATGCATCTAGTGTGTTTTACCAGAAACCCTCCATTTTCTGATTTTAAAAGACAGACCCTCAGACAATCGAAAACTTCAGTAGGAACGTTCGACGTTATCACAATTGTCCAAGGTCGAGATGCACAGCAATTCCTTCGCATCTTCCTGATAATGGCCTTGTGCTAAAACAGTACTGCTCGACATAGCATTCGTGCTGGTTGGGCTAAGTAAGGGTTAGAGAATAAACGAGAGTGCTTTATGGGATTTAGAGCTCCGAGCAGCAGATAGAAGGCCACGAGGCGCGTAGCGCCGAGTGGCCCTTCTATTAATGCGAGGCGCTCTAAATTCCATAAAGCACGAGTGTTTATTCTCTAACCGTTTTAGAATATAGTCATACTCACGAGAGTATTCTTTGGCTGCATGTCTGTTGCTTTCCCAAAGGAATACTGAATTCAAATACACATACGCTTATGCAAAGCTGTCCAGTTGCCGGTGTGTGACTTCAGTGGAGTGAAGATGAATATCCGAAGCTTGAGGCTTTTTTAAAAATACGAAGCTTACAACGCTAGAATTTACCGGTATTTGTTGTGGAAATGAAGAGCAGAAATCTCAAAGTTTCTTCAAACCAGTAGGACGGACGGAATTGAAAAACGAGAGAGAAATAATGGACACCGAAGAAAACTCAAGCACGATGTGGACATTTAATATATTGAAAGATTGGGCTACCTATATCGCAATAATCATACGGAGAACTTGGATGACTGATGAATATCCGTACATCTATACACTTCTTGTAGAACATGGAGAAACTCGTTTGTGATTTCATTTTGAAGAGTAAGTCACTCGCTACGTTTCTTTAGTGTTTAGTATAGTTATGATCTGTATTTCTGTATCCGCACTATTCATGTATAGATCTAGCTGCTTAACGAATCCAAATAACTGTGATTTATTGGATTATGATATAATAATATTTGAATAGTATTTGAAGATTAAACTAAGATTGTATTATAATATTTCTTGTATATATAGCTTAGTACACGTTATTCATGTAGAGTGCAAATATTATATCCGTGAAATAAGCGCTAACATTTAGTACAAATGAACATTTTACTACTAAGTAGACAACAATGATAAAGCATTTGGTGCTATTTATTAGTACTATTTAGTTAACTATTTCACGGGTATAATATTTGTGCTCTAGTATTCTCTAAGTTAGTCATTAGTATTCCCTATATAGAGACTACTAATAAGGCTTTGAAACAAAAGAAAACAAAGCTTTATTAGTATTCTCTATATAGAGAATACTAATGAATCCATTGTTAAAGCTCCTTTATGAGATATAGAGCGCACAAATGCTGGGCGCTGATTGGTCGAGTGAGTATGACTATATTCTAAGTGGTACTTATATGCCTTTTCTCTTTCGAACGTGTGTTTAGTTTTAACGGCAGCTCTGCTCAACTGCAAAACTTCACTTCCAATTTCAGTAGCTAGATTGCGATTACCAGCTGTATTGATGTAATCTTTGACGGTCTCATGGATTTTGACAATGAGGTCCGCCATTTTGATTCCAGCTCATTGGACAATTATATTGTACCATATATGAAGTACCTACCAGCTCATTTGCAAAACCGAAGAAAATTATAGTGCGGGCGCAGACATCTGAAATGGCGCGATATGGAATGGTCCCAGCCCGGCGTGACCTGAAAGACCATTTCATCAAAATTCTAAAAGTTTACTGTCATCACAATTACCAAGCGTTAATCCAGTGCTGTAGAATACTTGATTGTATAAATAATTAACGCTGGACATCCAACTCCAAACACCACAGTCGCCTTTCAATGTAAAATATAGCGCCATCAAAAGAAATAACAGCGGCCAAAGACATACCCAGGGGAAGAAGTGTTTATCGTCTTTAAAAATGAGTACATTTTCATGACGTTTAAACTTTAAAAACGCGTAGATCACCTACAAAATATCCTTAAAATGAGCTATCGAGCTGGAAAATGGTTCCAGACGTCACTGGTCAATGCTGTGTTGGCGCATGCGCAGACAAAATACCCATATGCTCTATCATCGTCCTTTGGTGCTGTTGAGTTTTTGTGGGGGAAATTGAGGGATTTTAGGGGTAAAAATCGAGCCGTAGCCGTTGGAGGTAGCGCTCGTAGTTTCCTGCCTTCTTGTCACTGTATAGTACTAAGGGGGGAATGGGGGGGGGGGGGGGGGGGGGGGGGGGGGGGGAGAGGTTAATATAAACAGCGTCTAATGTGGATAAAACTACCTAAAATGACTTTATCTACAAATAATACAACAAGACACAAAGCCATTTCTCATTTATTGACGTTTAGTTTATTTTTCTAATTTTTAGGTTCACTGCAGTACATGTTTATTGTTTGGGCTGCTTGTGGGTTACCTACTCTATTCACGGTTCCGATTATCGGTTTCTAAAAACGCCGTGTCGCGAATGTATCACACAATGTAATAAACTGAAACATGTTATTTTATTGAGGATTTACAGTGTTGCAAAGTAAATACAATCAGTACAAATAACTTACAACAGTCAAATGAAATCATTCTGCTCTAATTGTCAAACTTAATCCTCAAATGTATAATACAATGTGAGATAGCGACACCGCGGCCTTGAAGCTTAATGCGCAATTTGTTACCCACCCGATTATTCTTTAGGAAAATGCTTGCACATTTTAGTGTTAAAATCAAAATTACAAAGAATTGCTAATTATTGGTAGTTCAACCGCACTGAGCGAGACTGCAACGAAGGCTTACAAGGCTTTAGTATGAACGCAACACATTCTCTTGTCTGAAAGGCAAAAAAAGAGTGTCAGTATGGGTATCTTATCTTATTACGGCATTTATAACATAGCTACGATATAACACGCGCTCTGATTGGCTTGCTAGCTATGAACAAAAAATTAATGGAGCACGGGTATGGAGCACGCTCACGTCAACATTGGGGAAAAACATTTTCACAACTTTTTTTCTCCAGCTTTTGTACAATATTTAACAGTATGGATCTTAATTTTTTATCGAATATTTGACGTTGATTTGGATGTTTATGATGATCAAATGCCAATAGTGTCAACGGGAAATGAAATAAATTTAAAAGTATAAACGAGGTGCAACCGTCAAAACAACTCAGCCTTTTGCAACTGATTGCAAGTCTATCCGAAGGCGAAGAACAACGAACTTCAACAACTATTGACTTGTACATACAGACATCCAGAAAAGAAAAGAAAGGTAACGAAATGCATGGTGTGTGTCAACAGTGAATATTTATTTCACCAAAAAAATATAAGTACAGTATTTTAGACATAAAAATAGTACCATACGCTGGTGCGAGTTTCAACATGAACAATGTCAAGTCTGTCAACAAATTGAATATCAAAACAATGCAAACAGTAAATAAAAATATGGCCGAATGTATGAGACAGAACACAAGAATGAAGGCTACAAACCTCTGAAGTTCTACTTGATGAAGGTCAACCCGCAGCAACATCTTTTTTTCCAATATTCAAGCAAAACCTGGGCACCGACCAGAGTACGACAACAAACCAATTTAAACACGATGAAAGAAATCAGCTCAAATTCTCTCGTGTTTACACCACTGAACCATTCAGTACGAGTTACAGCTATCACCCTATGGTAATGGTCAAATGCTGGTGTACCAAGTCATCATATTATGCCTTTTCTGGCGATTTCAAGTCACAGCAATGAGCAAAGCTTGGCACATTTGACATTACAACAATCGGCCATCGACCGCTCAGCTCCATCAGTGCAGCGAATTGTTGTCTCAAAGCCTCCAGAGAGCATCCAGTGCAGAGCTGTCCCAGTGCAGCCACAATCCTTGCAGTTAACAACAGCAGTCCAGCAGAATAATCTAGTTGTCGAAACCATATTTTGATTCAATCTTCGCCTGGGTCTTGCAGATCAATGACTGAAAAATCCCTTTATAATCCTTGTTTACGAACTTCAATCAGTCTCTTTGCATGTCAGTTGAACATGAAATACATTGTAGAACATTTCTACTTCGAAATTTTATGAAAAAAACAGATTGTAATTGTATTTGCAGCATTTTTAGCTGCTCGCTTCTCACTCGTTTGTTTGCAAAGTGACCAACGGCTCCAACGTGTTCTATTTTTGGCGTGCGCGCGCAGGGTTAGGAGATTGTAAAATGATCAAATAAAATAAACAATAGTTTTTGACGCACAAAAGCCATGGCTATGTTATAAAAGCAATGGTCAATGCTTTAGCTGTGCGTATATCCAGTTATGGATGCACTTGGGAGGTTGCTAAGCACTCAACGCCTTGTGCGCTTATTTCGTGCTTAGCAACCTCCCGCGTGCATCCATAACTGGATATACGCACGCTAAGCATTGACCATTCCTTAAATTGTAAAGAGCTAGCATTGAGACATTGTGGAATGCGCTGACGTTTTTTCTATTGAATAAATAATTTATTATTATTAATATTATTATTATTATTATTATTATTATTATTATTATTATTATTATTATTATTATTATTATTATTATCAATCTTCTCTGTTCAGAAAGTTAATTGACGGGTCATTTGTAGATTTGAATAGTCTGAATAGATTCAATAGACTTTGATGTTGGACAGACCGGATGAATCATCGACTACAGAATCAAAGAACAACTACACGAGCAAATTTTCCTTGACAAGTTTTCCTTGACAAGGAAGACTTGCTCGTGTAGACGACAAAAACATCCCCAATATTTCCTTGTCAAGGAAAACTTGCTCGTGTAGATGACAAAAAATTGTCAATGTTTCCATGTCAAGGAAAACGTGTAGATGCGGCTTTATCCGCCATTGCTGAACATGAACACTCTAACCTTTCACACAAGATCGAGTTTGACCAAGTTCAAAAATATCCAAGATGGCCGCTGTGCGATTATAGCGATTATATTGTAAGATACAAATCAGATAGAAGACGCGAAGAAAAATATTACCAGCCTTTTATTTCAACTGAATGGAACATTAACAATAACTATTTATCTCTATTGAGATATTTACAACTTTAGCAATACATTATTCTATGGTTAGACCATGTTTACACGAGAGAGGGCTAGCCCTAGCGCTGGGATCTTCATAGCAATTAGACTTTTCCATATAGAGCGGGAAACTGGGTTCGAGTTGGGACCGCAAAGCATGTATGGATTGTTTGGAAGGACAAAAATAGTAATGGCGTCCTTCGTAAAAGATAACTCGACAGTCCCATCTAAAGAACATATTTTACTCACCGAAGAAGATATCCCAGGAGCTAAACTTCCACGGGAATCAATAGTCGAATGTGATTCTGTCCTTCCAAACAATCCATACATGCTTTGCGGTCTCAACTCGAACCCAGTTTCCCGCTCTATATGGAAAAGGCTAATAGGGACAATTATACATTGCATTTACATAATCACCTTTCGTACAACCGAGGACAGGTTAGTATTTTGTCCGCTTGGCAGTATTGTAAAAAAAATAGAGATCAAAGTTACTTCATGCAACACAAGCCGGGTTGGCATTAGATTCCATCCCCGTCAAAACCACCTCGGACTGATAGAACAATAGAACGATGCAGTAACACAATAGATTTGTTATATTGTTTGGGCGTCAAGGCGGTTTTGAGGGATGGAATCTAATGCCAATCCATCCTGTTCCTGTTTTATTCTCTGTAAACCGGGGTTTCCGAGAATGCACCACAGGAATCCCGAGAATTGCCTGTCATAGACTACTTGAGACGCGCGCGCGGATCGATAGTGTAGTTATTATTAAGAAACCCGACCAAACTCAACGATGATGTTCACACGTACAAACATACCAACCCGGTATAAAACATGCGACAAAAAACGTCTAACAAAACTAGTAAAGCACAGAGCTACACCGCGGTCAAAAGGGAATAGTGGTCAGTGGATTGCCGTTCTTATCACGTCATTTCCGATGGGTGCTAGGTATTTCATAGCAATATAACCTTTTGTAGAAAATACAGTCGAACCTCCCGTAAGCGACCACCGAAAATGTCAAGCTTTGTGGTCGCCTATGAGAGGCGGTCGCTTACGAGAGGTTCCAACTATAGTCATTTGACTTGGAACTGAACTTTTGGTATTTGGGAAAACTGGTCGCTTAGGAGAGGTGGTCGCTTACGAGAGTGGTCGCAACCGGAGGTTCAACTATATATTGTCAGATGATACATGTATAAGATAGTGATGCTTTGATGAAAAATATTCGAATATTATATACATTGTATGTATACTCATCGTAGAAAGGAAACTGAGTCGTGTTCGTATGAGTGGGGAAACTACGGCACGGTGTTACGGTCACGATACAGAATCGAAGACATTCTATTCAACCAATCACAGCGCACAAAATCATCGCTTAAGGCAATCAGAATGCTTGGATACCGGACGATCACGGCACGGTACCGTCACTGGAAAACACTAGATAGCAATAACCTAAACCAGGTCAAGATTTGAATAACAATAGATGCCTCGTTCTACAAAGATATGACCTTTGTAGAACGAGGCATATCTAACAATAGTTCCTATTGTTGTACAATAGTTCCTATTGTTATTTAAATCTACAATAGCTTGACCTGGTTTAGGTCATTGCTATCTAGATAGTGTTTTCCACCGTCACTGCACCGTAACTAATTCCCACTCAAACAAAAAAAAGGACTCTTGTTCATACAATCTCTACCTGAGAGACAACAAAACTCATTAAATACTGCATTGCACTTCTCTGTTGGTAACTTGACAAAGCATACCACACATCATAACTTGCTTGGAGTTGATCAGATATCAATATCAGGCTGATTAGGTGCGATGACAGCAGAGGGTTGCATTTATTTACTAATAATAAAATAATAATAATAATTACGTATGTGGCTGTGAGTATATTTTATAGTTATTCATAATAGATAGATAGATAGATAGATAGATAGATAGATAGATAGATAGATAGATAGATAGATAGATAGATAGATAGATAGATAGATAGATAGATAGATAGATAGATAGATAGATAGATAGATAGATAGATAGATAGATAGATAGATAGATAGATAGATAGATAGATAGATAGATAGATAGCTATAGATAGATAGATAGATAGATAGATAGATAGATAGATAGATAGATAGATAGATAGATAGATAGATAGATAGATAGATAGATAGATAGATAGATAGATAGATAGATAGATAGATAGATAGATAGATAGATAGATAGATAGATAGATAGATAGATAGATAGATAGATAGATAGATCGTTTATTTATTAATCGTTTATTATCATGTCCAATTGTTAACATACATGTACATGTATAAATCACCTGCTACATTTAACTAAGAACATTCCAATGTTCAGATGTACTTGACATAATAAAGACCATTCATACATACTTAAATATAAATGTAGGTGCATATACCTGGTTACTAGGGGCCACTGGTGCATTAGTGCCATAAACTGCAGGCTATAATTTTTAAATTAATTAATTAATTAATTAATTAATTAATTAATTAATTAATTAATTAATTAACATTAATGACTTGTTAAAACAAGTCATTAATGTAACACTATGTCAACTAATTGACAATAAATTATTATGAATCACAACGTCATGCATATATATGTAACTGTATCAATAAATCTACTTATCTACCTGTGGTAATGGTTGCTGTTGGACCTGAGAAACAACGCAGACTGTACGTTGGATTGGCTGAGAGTAAGGCTGACTTGCTTCATTAGCAAGCATACTATAAGGCCTCTGTCAGAAACAAAAACAGTGTGTAAACACTGATCAAGATTGAAACTGAAATATATTGTAAGTCCCCCATTATAAGTTAATTAGCCTCCCTCCCCTCCACGGCCTCTATTCCGCATTTTTTTTTTTGTATTTTTGTTTGTATGAGACAGACAATGCCTCTGTATGGACAGAGAGTTTGGATACATGTAAGTAATAGATACAATATTCGCGTCGAATCCAACGATCGAATCCAACGATGTATAAGAGGATGTTTTACTAAAATTTGGATGATAGGAAATTAAACAGTTTGGCCGAGAAAATCCAAGTTAAAGTTGAATGTAAATGAGGACGATTCTGTGTCCGATTTACAGGTAAGTACTTCATGTAAGCCCACTTGAAATGGACTCTATTCTTTATAGCCGTTCTATTTGAAGTTTTTGTATTATCTGTCACAATTGGCAATGTGCGTACTTATACTACATTGAAAAGATGAACAAATTGTGACTAATAATACAAAAACTTCAAAAGAACGGCTATAAAGAATAGAGTCAATTTCAAGTGGGCTTACATGAAGTACTAGCCGATTTACAGATGTCTGCTACGCTAGCTTATGATTTCTATTGTATTTCCCTCATTAATTATTCATGAATTCGATAAGTGTTGGATAGTAAGTAAACTGTGAACAATTGACTAATTATTACTACAGTATAAAAATAAGTAACTTAATGACCTCTATTGAAAATTGAAGAGAGCTACAATTGGCAATTACGTCTATATGTAATTTTTAAAACGATTACGATACATTTTAATGTTCGTTTTCCAGACATGTTTATGCGTATATAAATAAGTGAGGAAATTGTATTACTCACTCTGTCTTGTTGCTGTGGAGAACCAAACACCATCTGATCCTTTTCCAGGAAGGCCAACCAACCACCAATAAACATCTCAGCAAAACACAGGCACATGATCGCTGACAAAATACCTTGTCTTGTGTGATCATGATCGTAAACATGGATTGGACTTAGCAGCTCTGGAGGTCTAATTGTCTCAGAAGGACCTCCCGTGTTACTTATTGCTTCTATAACAGCTTCACGCAAGCTAAGGTAGGAGAGTACTTGTCCATACATATAAAATGCCAGAAAGGAAAGTCCAATACACATGGTATTAATGGCTCTGATAGCTGACACCTAGAAAACAATTGGGAAGATTCAATGTCAATATACTGTAGGAATTTCCTAACAAAATATACCTGAGGTCTCCTCCCTTGCCTAGGGTCTCCTCTTTTGCCCAGGGTCTCCTCTCTTGCCCAGGGTCTCCTCCCTTGCATTATATCTCCTCCCTCGCTCTGGGTCTCCTCCCTTGCCCTAGGACTCCTCCCTTGCCCTGGGACTCCTCCCTTGCCCAGGGTCACCTCCCCTGTCCTTGGTCTCCTCCTTGCCCAGGTTCACCTCCTTTGCCCTGGGTCTCATCCCTCGCCCTGGGTCGCCTTTCTTGCTCAGGGTATCCTCCCTTGCCCAGGGTCGCCTCCCTTGCCCAGGGTTTCCTCCCTTGCTCAGGGTCTCCTCCCTTGCCCAGGGTCGCCTCCCTTGCTCAGGGTTTCCTCCCTTGCTCAGGGTCTCCTCCCTTGCTCAGGGTCTCCTTCCTTGCCCAGGGTCGCCTCCCTTGCTCAGGGTCTCCTCCCTTGCCCAGGGTCGCCTCCCTTGCTCAGGGTTTCCTCCCTTGCCCAGGGTCGCCTCCCTTGATCAGGGTCTCCTCCCTTGCTCAGGGTCTCCTCCCTTGCTCAGGGTCTCCTTCCTTGCCCAGGGTCTCCTCCCTTGCCCAGGGTCTCCTTCCTTGCTCAGGGTCTCCTCCCTTGCCATGGGTCTCCTCCCTTGCTCAGGGTCTCCTCCCTTGCCCAGGGTCGCCTCCCTTGCTCAGGGTTTCCTCCCTTGCCCAGGGTCGCCTCCCTTGATCAGGGTCTCCTCCCTTGCTCAGGGTCTCCTCCCTTGCTCAGGGTCTCCTTCCTTGCCCAGGGTCTCCTCCCTTGCCCAGGGTCTCCTTCATAGCTCAGGGTCTCCTCCCTTGCCATGGGTCTCCTCCCTTGCCCAGGGTTTCCTCCCTTGCCCAGGGTCGCCTTTCTTGCTCAGGGTATCCTCCCTTGCCCAGGGTCGCCTCCCTTGCCCAGGGTCGCCTCCCTTGCCCAGGGTCTCCTCCCTTGCTCAGGGTCTCCTCCCTTGCCCAGGGTCGCCTCCCTTGCTCAGGGTTTCCTCCCTTGCTCAGGGTCTCCTCCCTTGCTCAGGGTCTCCTTCCTTGACCAGGGTCGCCTCCCTTGCTCAGGGTCTCCTCCCTTGCCCAGGGTCGCCTCCCTTGCTCAGGGTTTCCTCCCTTGCCCAGGGTCGCCTCCCTTGATCAGGGTCTCCTCCCTTGCTCAGAGTCTCCTCCCTTGCTCAGTGTCTCCTTCCTTGCCCAGGGTCTCCTCCCTTGCCCAGGGTCTCTCCTTCATAGCTCAGGGTCTCCTCCCTTGCCATGGGTCTCCTCCCTTGCCCAGGGTTTCCTCCCTTGCCCAGGGTCGCCTTTCTTGCTCAGGGTATCCTCCCTTGCCCAGGGTCGCCTCCCTTGCCCAGGGTCGCCTCCCTTGCCCAGGGTCTCCTCCCTTGCTCAGGGTCTCCTCCCTTGCCCAGGGTCGCCTCCCTTGGTCAGGGTTTCCTCCCTTGCTCAGGGTCTCCTCCCTTGCTCAGGGTCTCCTTCCTTGACCAGGGTCGCCTCCCTTGCTCAGGGTCTCCTCCCTTGCCCAGGGTCGCCTCCCTTGCTCAGGGTTTCCTCCCTTGCCCAGGGTCGCCTCCCTTGATCAGGGTCTCCTCCCTTGCTCAGAGTCTCCTCCCTTGCTCAGTGTCTCCTTCCTTGCCCAGGGTCTCCTCCCTTGCCCAGGGTCTCCTTCCTTGCTCAGGGTCTCCTCCCTTGCCCTGGGTCTCCTCCCTTGCCCAGGGTTTCCTCCCTTGCCCAGGGTCTCCTCCCTTGCCCTGGGTCTCCTCCCTTGCCCAGGGTCGCCTCCAGTGCCCAGGATCTCCTCCCTTGTCCTGGGTCTCCTCCCTCGCATGATGTATCCTCCCTTGCCCTGGGTCTCCTCCCTCGCATGATGTATCCTCCCTTGCCCTGGGTCTCCTCCCTTGCCCAGGGTCGCCTCCACCAGGATCCCCACAGGGATTTGATGATACATGCATAATTCAGGAATTAAAATACATTAAAACGATAATAATTATTATAAAGAGCAATAAAAATAACATATTACCAACCGCAGTCACATTAGTGAAGCCTTGTCGCTTGTTATGACAGCCAATAACCAGGCCAGCAAAACCACCAATACCAACCTACAATAATATGTTAATAATAATATTTATTTACAGTTAAATGAGCATTCATACATTCTTATAGTTGGAAGATTGGGGTGGGGGTGGGGGCAGGGAGAGGGGTGCTTGCTTCGGAAAAAGGATTTTAAAACATTGTAATTCTCCTTTTGGCTTTTTGTGAATTTTAGTCTAGCGATACCTCGCACACAGAAATGAAATTTCACTTGAAATCTCCATAACGATAAATTGTTTCAGTATTGCATAAATAATACCAGTTTATAAAGCTGTTGATAATTTTTTGTGCTTAAATAAAGGATTCATTAATTCATTCAATCGGCAGACTAGAAAATGCAGACTAGAAAATGCAGACTGGAAAATGAAGACGCAGACTAGAAAATGAAGACTGGAAAATGAAGACTGGAAAATTAAGACTGGAAAATGAAGACTGCAAAATGCAGACTGGACAATGCAGACTGGGAAATGAAGGCTCGAAAATGAAGACTGGAAAATGAGGACTGGAAATTGAAGACTGGAAAATGATGACTGGAAAATGAAGACTGGAAAATGAAGACTGGATAATGCAGACTGGAAAATGCAGACTGGGAAATGAAGGCTCGAAAATGAAGACTGGAAAATGGAGACTGGAAATTGAAGACTGGAAAATGAAGACTGGAAATTGAAGACTGGAAAATGAAGACTGGGAAATGAAGGCTGGGAAATGCAGACTGGAAAATGCAGACTGGAAAATGAGATTGGAAAATGAAGACTAGAAAATGCAGACTGGAAAATGAGACTGGAAAATGATGGATTGGGAAATGAAGACTGGGAAATGCAGACTGGAAAATGCAGACTGGAAAATGAAGACTGGGAAATGAAGGCTGGGAAATGAAGGCTCAAGGAAAATACTTTACATTTGAATGACCCTTTGAGGCCCCTCGGATACAAAATGCAGACATGGGGTATCGGGCTTCCTGTGGTTTTCATCTGTTGCGTGACAGGATAAACACGAGTCGTGATTTCGATCCTAGCTTCATGTAGCTCAAGTAAATACGCTCAGGAGACTGTTATCTCAATACAAGATGTTTGAACGTTCACAATGACAGTTGGATATGCTGGTATTATATTTAATTGATACACTATGAGACAGTTTCGCCGAGCTACAAACGTATTTGAAATCGTACGAGATGTTTGGCTATTTCGGCCGATCGTGGATCATTACCAGAAATCCCATACAACATGTCGCGAAGCATGCGCAGTATCGTATTTATCGCACTTAAATTTAATATGAGCGATCAATTTTCATGCAAAGGAATGTACGGAGATTGACAAAATATTGTTACTTTCTTGGTTTTATTTCAATATCCCTTTACATTCACGAAAGTGCATAAGCGATTTTGTAAACTTTGTAATGTTGTTCATAACATGTATGAAACTCGAGTGATTTGCAGTTAATAAAGCTGTTCGATTTTTATAGAACAAAATTAGCGTCAAAATAGTCTCCTTATGCCCATATTGCTTCATAACGAGTAGTGAAATACCTTACAAACACACGTTCTTGTAGCTTCGGTACAGCACTTCTCACCATTGCATAAGTGGACTTCGATCATTCCAATATAAGGCCAGTAAAAGGGCCAGAAATATGCATCTAAATCCTCTTAAATACTGTTCTGAATTGCATTTGAAAATCTTGAATATATCTTCTTCGCAGCTGACCACAAACAGTGCTTCGAAAGGGCCATTTAAAGTCCAAACTCGACTACTTTGTATGCCACATTTCAGCTTCTCCTTCTCTGCCATTTTGTATCCCATGATGCATAGGTCTGTTTATATATAGCTCATTTGGTTCCAGGCCTTCTGAAGTTATTGAGAAATCTACTACAAAAATGTCTGACGTTTTCAACATTTCGAGCACTGAAGAACTACGAAAAATCAAAGTTTGTGAGCCTGATTTATCATATGCTGGCAGATCAACTCCTACAGAAGTAATTTTTGCTCTGGATATTCCATATCCATTGTTAAAGAAATGGTATGGTAACGTAAAGCAATTTTCTTTACAACCGGAAGTGAATAATTTAACCGGAAGTGAGGAAGAACTTAGCGTTGAACTCGCACAATTCCCTTATATTTCACTCCTGGAACATTATATTCCCGATCGTCACTTTGTTTTCACTGATGATAAAGATGTTAGAAAGAATATTAATGAAAACTTAAGAAAGATCGCCGCAACAGTCACCAAAAAATACAATTAAGCGCCTGCGATCTTACCGCTGAGCTGTACCGGATTTCTGGTAATGTATATTAATATCCTGTCATTCAATTTATTTTCCTTGCATTTTCTAGTCTGCGTTTTGTACCAATCTTCAATTGATTTGAGTGCTATAATAGAACAGAGCTAATCCAGCACTTATCAGCAGTTTAATACAACATGTATTTTTATAATAACATATATATTATTTTCAATCGCTCGATAGTATTCAATCGCTCGCAACGCTGGCCACACACTTGACTGAACTAGTAGTTAATATAAATACAGAGCCAGGTATTGGTTCTAAGACTACCATTACTATCAATCAACCTACCAATAATCCAGTCCAAATCGGTAACATCAAGAAACTGGTCTGGAATTGAATGATCGCGCGATCAATGCTACCAAATGTAAACATGAGCAGACCGATTACGAGTTGAAAACCACACAACATAGTGAAGACTACAGCCATGATGTACCGCGTTGTCGCTTCTGGTGCACTTCTTTGAAATATTCAACGTTCGATTGCAAGGAAAACGTCTTCACAGTGGCCTTGAGTCCTTGTATCAGCAACTTTGACTTCCCGATGCATGTAACCAACTGATTCATTTTAAGAGACGCGCGGGGCCTGGTAACGATTCGGGATAAAATCAGTCCGAAGTGAATTTTTGCAGGAGCCCATTGACTATATTGCTTTTGTTACATTTGCTTATCAGTGTAGCAGTAAATGTTCTGGCTCTTTACGTGCTGTTTGCTAGTGCTGTTCGTCATCTAATCTAATCATCGCTCGAGAGTGGGGGTCGCTACTTTAGGGGGGAACTTAAGTAATCAGGGCCGTACACAGCACAGGGGCAGGGAGGGAGGGGCCAGTTGCCCTCCTAGCAAGGCGAAAAAGATACCAAAAAGTACTGAGAACTGATATATTTGTATTTATGTTTTTGCTCTTAAATACGTACTGCCCCCCCTTGAATTGTGGGTTATGTACGGCCCTGCTAATTGAATTAGGTGTATAATAGAAATACGAAGCCTATTCCAGAACTGGTCCCACCTTTGTTTAAGAAAAGTGTGTCCAGGGAAGTTTGTCTGAGCATGCGCCACCACATCCAATCAAAAATCCTCATGAGCCCGCTATTATTATTTACAGCTGTTATTCTTCGAAATGGACGCGTTCGCTGCAGGGTATTATTACAGATGTCGCTGAAGAGATGTTTCGTTGGCTTTTTCGATCTTTTTTCACCAAAAAGATTGTATTATTTTATACAGATGTCATTAAAAAGTTGTGCTATGTTTCCCTAGAAGCAGTTTTGTGTCGTTTTTATAGTGTTTTCTTTTCCAAAGAAAAACAAAACTGGTTCCAATAGAAAGAAACACGACTTGGCGCGTGGTGTCAATTATAAGCGGGAAAACGGGATGTATGTGGTGACGCATGCGCAGACAAACTTCCCTGGACCCACTTTTATGGTCTCTCTCTAGACCAGCTCTTCTGCTCTTGGTAAAAGACTTCCACTAACCCTCCCTCGGCTTCGGGAACATTACGATTTTCCATGCAGGCATTTGAAACTTTACTTAGAAAACTATTCTTCAAAACCAGACCATGCTCCTTTTTACAGTTCCCTGCACCATCTTGAAAGGTAGCGGTGCCTTTGCATCGAAGCGAGACCAACGGTCACCTTGCAATGATAGAGACCTTTTTTAACACCTTGGACAATTATTCATATGTCTCTATCATTGCAAGGTCACCGTTGGTCTCGCTTCGATACAAAGGTACGGCTACCTTTTGAGATGGCGCAGGGAACTGTATAAAGGAGTATTCTCATTGATTAGTATTGTATGTGTGGTGATGTAGAACGCGAACACAAATATTACAAGTCTTTTATTTCTACTGATTGGAACATTAACAACACCTATTTATCTCTATTGAGATATTTACTACTTTAGCAATACATTATTCTATGGTTAGACCATGTTTACATGAGAGAGGGATATCCCTAGCGCTAGGATCTTCATAGCAATAGCGGCAACTATACATTGCATTTACATGATAAAATGCCAACTACATTGAATGCGTTACTGGTTGCGTTACTAAGATCTTCCTAGCAATAGGGACAACTATACATTGCATTTACATGATAAAATGCCAACTACATTGAATGCGTTACTGGTTGCGTTACTAAGGTCTTCCTAGCAATAGGGACAACTATACATTGCATTTGCGTGATAAAATGCCAACTACATTGAATGCGTTACTGGTTGCGCGCGTTACTAAGATCTTCCTAGCAATAGGGACGACTATACATTGGATGCGTTACTGGTTGCGTTACTAAGATCTTCCTAGCAATAGTAGCCTGCGTAGCAAGCGTTTTTTAGGCCGCGCGGAAAAGTTTTCGTTTTTTAGGCCGCGCGGAATATAGCAATACTTGAGCCGTATAGAGTCAGTGTAGTTTTCATTTAGAAACTCTACCAAACTCAATGATAAATGTGGTTGTTTGCTGTGTCCTCCCAGGATAAATCGCCTTCGCCTACACGACTGGAAGACTGGGTTCGAGTCACGACCGCGAAGCATCTATGGATTGTTTGGATGAAGAAAGTCAAACATGGCGTGCTCTGTAAAATAATATATTTTAGGTCAAACAAATATATTTCTGATCGAAAATGACATACAGTTGAACTTCCGGTTGCGACCACTCGTAAGCGACCAGTTTTCCAAAATACCAAAAGTTCAGTTCCAATTCAAATCACTATAGTTGGAACCTCTCGTAAGCGACCACAAAGCTTGACAATTTCGGTGGTCGCTTACGGGAGGTTCGACTGTATTCGAGTACATTAAAGATGGCGGTGTCCATCCATACAATCCATAGATGCTTTGCAGTCACGAATCGAACCCAGTCTCCCGCTCATTTAGGTAAAGACCGCCAAATTGGCCTTGAAGAAACCACAGGCACCCCAATTATTTCTTCTGATTAGTATGTGCACGTGTCTTTCACGGGCTTCCTGTGGTGACGCTAGCGAATACAATATTTGGAATCCCTGTGGAGCAGCTCCGGGCATAGCCTCCGAGTAAGCCCTCAAAACACGTACCAACCCGGTATAAAACAATGATAAAAAACAAAAACTAATAAAATACAGAGCCACACCGTGGTCAAAATGATGAAACATTGGTGCTACATGAAGACCTGTGGGACAGAACAATAGTTAATACAATCTCTACCTGAGAGACAAAAAAACTTATTAAACACTGTATTACACTTCTACAGTACAGCGATTTGCAAAAATTCTGTAAAAATCAAATAGATCAACATATCAATATATCGGGTGCATTGTGGGTAATTTTCATCATAAAATTGATGAATAAGCCCTCTAAAGTTCCATTTTTTCAATTGTTTTTTCACATATATACTACAACGGTTACTTGGGTTTAGATTCAGGCTTAATAATAGCTAAAATCAAAGAATTAGGATTATGCAAAATTACTATATATTGATATATCGATATATTGAGATTTTACAGAATTTTTGCAAATCGCTGTATGTTGGTAACTTGACTAAGCATACCACACATCATAACTTGCTTGGAGTCGTTCAGATCAACTTGTTTCCCGGCTCTACATAGAGATTACTGAGAAGTATCTGCACAGGAACATAGCAACACAGTCAATATATCAATCAGTCAATGAGTCAACCAGTCAGTAATCAATGAGTCAACCAGTGAGTCAAACAGTGAGTCAAACAGTCAGTCAATCAGTGAGTCAAACAGTGAGTCAAACAGTGAGCCAATCAGTCAGTCAAACAGTGAGTCAATCAGTCAGTCAAACAGTGAGTCAAACAGTGAGTCAAACAGTGAGTCAAACAGTGAGTCAATCAGTCAGTCAACCAGTCAGTCAAACACTTTAACAATGAGCCAATCAGTCAGCCAAACAGTGAGTCAATCAGTCAGTCAAACAGTGAGTCAATCAGTCAGTCAAACAGTGAGTCAAACAGTGAGTCAAACAGTGAGTCAAACAGTGAGTCAAACAGTCAGTCAAACATTGAGTCAAACAGTCAGTCAAATAGTGAGTCAATCAGTCAGTCAAACAGTGAGTCACTCAGTCAGTCAAACAGTAAGTCAAATAGTGATTCAATCAGTCAGTCAAACAGTGAGTCAAACAGTCAGTCAAACAGTCAGTCAAACAGTCAGTCAAATAGTCAGTCAAACAGTGAGTCAAACAGTCAGTCAACCAGTCAGTCAAACACTTTAACAGTGAGCCAATCAGTCAGCCAAACAGTGAGTCAAACATTGAGTCAATCAGTCAGTCAAACAGTGAGTCAAACAGTCAGTCAAACAGTGAGTCAAACAGTCAGTCAAACAGTCAGTCAAACATTGAGTCAAACAGTCAGTCAAACATTGAGTCAAACAGTCAGTCAAATAGTGAGTCAATCAGTCAGTCAAACAGTGAGTCAATCAGTCAGTCAGTCAGTCAGTCAGTCTAACAGTCAGTCAGTAACAGTCAGTCAGTCAAACAGTCAGTCAGTCAGTCAGTCAATCAGTCAATCCCGCCAATCCATCGATTTTTAGTCCATCTTTCTATTCATTAACCCTCCATCCAATAAAATCCTATCAACAAACCTCTCCACTCTCGTTACGTTGCCTGTTTGTCGTACCAGAAGCATCTTCCTGAGATGCAGGGGTTGGTGCCACTTGTTGAGGTTTCTGGCAACGAAAGCACATGAGATCTCATTTGTTATTTAATGACTTTGTCAACTACAACAATAGAACATAACATAAGATAAAATAGATACAATAATAATAAGAAAGAAAAACGATATACAAGGAACAAAGAAACTAAAACTAAAGATGTTGAAGGGATGGTGGCAGGGGGAAACTAAATTCCCATTCAAAGGCTTCCATCCTAAGTAAACACACAATATAAGTAACAACAACAACATCCTAAGCACACAATATAAGTAACAACAACAACATCCTAAACACACAATATAAGTAACAACAACAACATCCTAAACACACAATATAAGTAACAACAACAACATCCTAAACACACAATATAAGTAACAACAACAACATCCTAAACACACAATATAAGTAACAACAACAACATCCTAAACACACAATATAAGTAACAACAACAACATCCTTAACAAACACACAATATAAGTAACAACAACAACATCCTAAACACACAATATTAAGTAACAAACAACATCCTAAACACACAATATAAGTAACAAACAACATCCTAACAACATATAAGTAAACACACAATATAAGTAAGTAACAACAACAACATCCTAAACACACAATATAAGTAACAACAACATCCCAATATAGGTAACAACAACAACATCTAAAACACACACAATATAAGTAACAACAACAACATCCTAAACACACAATATAAGTAACAACAACAACATCCTAAACACACAATATAAGTAACAACAACAACATCCTAAACACACAATATAAGTAACAACAACAACATCCTAAACACACAATATAAGTAACAACAACAACATCCTAAACACACAATATAAGTAACAACAACAACATCCTAAACACACAATATAAGTAACAACAACAACATCCTAAACACACAAAACATCGTTAGTTTTAGTTCTTTGTTCATTGTGTATTATTGTATCTATTTTATTTTATGTTATGTTATATCAGGTTGTATAGTTGACAAAGAGTTATTAAACATATTAAACATTAAACATAAACACACAATATATATACGTAACAACAACAACATCCTAAACACAAAATATAAGTAACAACAACAACATCCTAAACACACACTATAAGTAACACCAACAACATCCTAAACACACAATATAAGTAACAACAACAACATCCTTATAAACACAAAATATAAGTAACAACAACAACATCCTAAACACACAATATAAGTAACACCAACAACATCCTAAACACACAATATAAGTAACAACAACAGCAACAGCAACAAAAAAGAAAAAAAATGTGTACAATATAAAATGTATAAAATGTAAATATGCATAAATATGTTGAATTATCAAATATTACTGATGATTTTATTAAATAAAATGAGGGTTTATCATGTAATTTCAAAACTTATAGAAGACATAGGACGACAAAAAAAATATTATCATAGCTGGAAAGAGCTCGTTGAAATGAGTAAGAATGTGAAGTTTGGAAAAGATCGCTTCACAAATTGCGAAAAATCGAACTTTGGTATGAAAACCTACCAGCGTAAATTTCCAAAGGTTTTCATATAAAATTTCGATTTTTGAAAATTCATATCTTCGCAATTTGTGAAGCGATCTTTTCCAAACTTCACATTTTTACTAATTTCAATGAGCTCTTTCCAGCTATGATAATCATTTTTATGTCCTATGAGCTTACATGATATAAACCCTCATGCATTGATTTAGCATCAAAACTTACCGGTTCTTGACCACTTGGACCACTTGAGTGGTGGGTAACGTTGGGGTTGGGGATGCTTGGAGTCTGCATGTTGCCAGCAGCCATTGGATTATGCACAGTAACATAGCAAGGTTGTTGTTGTTGCTGCTGCTGCTGCTGCTGCTGCTGCTGTAAGACAAGAACATGAGAGGAGAAGGTTCAAAGGTTCAAAGAAGAAGAAGTTATAGAAGGGCAATGAAATGAAAGAGGATAAATGGAAAGGGAATCGGCAGAAAGGAAACAACATGTGAAGAAATAAAGAAAGGAAATATCGAAAAGTTAAAGAAAGAAAAATAGAGGACAGGGAAAACAAGGGAAAAGAAGAAGGAAAAATAGAAGAAAAAAGGGAAAACAAAATGGCGTCTACAGGTGCGGATGCATGGTGTAACAATGCGCACAGTATTTACAGCAGCATATGCACGATTTTAACATATGTCCACCTCAGCAACATGTTCATGCAATATTGCAGGAGTAGGTTTGTGTTGTACTACAATAACCTTGGTCACAACAATTGCAAAGGTGGACAAACACTGCAACAGAATTGCCAGCAATATTGCGCGCAATGTTACAACAATGCAATTGGTCTGCACTGTAAAGTACGTTAAAATAAATGAATTGAATATGACGAGAAGTGTAAAGAACTCAGAAACAAAATTCGGAGTTCCAGATGGGATTTGAACCATCTGGAACTCAGAATTTTTGCTGAGTTTCTTTACACTTCTCATCATATTCAATTCATTTATATGTATGTTTACACAATATTTGCCTCACATTAAAATAACTAATGATACTTGAAAGACACCATTGTCACGACAATTTTTGTCAAATGTCAAAACTGTCACCCCAGCCGTGTTATGGCATACGGAACAAAATGCAATGTAAATGTTCACGGAAAAATACTATCAGTAATCATTCAAGTCGCTGGCTGCGAAAATGAATCGAGAGTGGAGTTTCCCTATTTTTCCAAGATTACTCTCAAACACAAAATATTTATTATCTTAACAGCAATTCAACTTCTAATCTGGCAGATGATGCAGTCTCCTATTTGACATGTGTGGTTTGATAGTGAGATTTTGGTATCTTGTAGTGAGAATACAAATACATGTAGCTACACAAATGATGGTGGAGGCAAACGTTCCATGACTATTTGTGCGTCAAACATTTGTTGTCAGTCTAATATATAGTGCAGATGGGCCCAGCCATACATGTATGTATATAATTGTATATAGAGTCGTTTTCGTATGAGTGGGAAACCTACGGCACGGAGTTAAGGTCACGGTACGGAATCGAAGACATCTATTCAACCAATCACAGCGTGCACAATCATCGCTCAACCAATCATAATGCTTGGATACGGCACGATGATGGTGTGATACGGTCACCGCACGGCACGAACCGTACCGTAACTACTTCCCACTCATACGAAAACGACTCAAATAGTGTCTATACTGACCATGATATAAGGCTGATTGGTTGCCATGACAGCAGAGGGTTGCATGACTACATACTGTGGCTGTAGGACATAATATTGACAATAAATTGTACTACATGTACCTGCATGTGTATTTGGAATCTAGCTATTTTATAGTTATATTTTTGAAAATGTATTTCACATCATATTCCTAGTTTTATGTCAATTTTGTATCTGTTTTGGACTAAGCACAACCAATTCTATATTTATATTAGTTACTCTGAGTAACATTTACTTTATTTTAGTTAAATTGAAAAATAATAATTGTAAAAAAAGAAAAAAACGTTAGGTAATAACATTATTATTGTTGTTGTTGTTGTTGTTATATTTTTCGCACAGTATAAATTATGAAATTATTATTACTATGATCAGCATACAGTACAGTGCATTAGAGTAAAGCACAGTACAGCACAATCGGCTATTTAAGCCTATATTTACAAAACATAATGTCAAATTGTTTACATACATGTATATGTATAAAGGTAAAAACTAAGAACATTACAATGTTCAGATACTTGATAAAATATTTTAAAAAGACCATTCATACTTAGATACAAGTTTACCTACCTGTTGCTGCTGGTTGCTAGGTACATATACATGGTTACTAGGGGCCACTGGTGCATTACTGCCTTGTGCCACGACATAATTAACTGCAGGCTAAAACAAGTCATTAATGTAACACTATGTCAACAATTGACAATAAATTATTATAAAGTCACAACGCCATGTATACTTAAAGTGCGGAAACACGGTGCAACATTGCGTGCAATATTACTGGCAATTTTGCTGCAGCGTGTGTCCACCCATGAAACTGATTGCTCGCAATTGACTAGCGCGCTAATACGACGTAATTTGTTGCTCGCAATGTTGCAGAAGTAGGACTCAATTCTACTTCTGCAACATTGCACGCAACATGTTGCAGAGGTGGACACACGCTGCAACGATACGTGTTGCAGGGAATGTTGCACGAAATGTTGCACCATGTGTCCACACCTTTCCATACATGTAGTAGATTTGTACTGTAAAGGTTTTAGTTGAATTTGTCTATTTTAAAGGCACAGACTTATGCATGGGGTCTATGAGGGACATCAACAGGTTAAATAATGGAAAGTATGGGCAACAAGAGGAATAGGGAGGAGAACCAAGATAAGACTATTCAAGACACTAGTTCGACCAGTTATATGGCTGTTATATGGCTGCGAAACATGGAATATTTTAATATTTACTAAAGCCAACGAAATGAAGCTGAACAGCTTGAATCCAATATCGTTGCCTGAGACGGATAATTATAGGATAAGATGGCAGGAAAAGATGACAAATAAGAAATAAGTGAGGGGAATAAAAGAGATTGGAATTGGATAGGGCATGTACTCAGGAGAGATGGCGAGACGAATGTATGACAGCGTTGGGATGGGCACCAGAGGGTTGTAAGGCGAGAGGGAGACCGAAGACAACGCGGAGAAGGACGGTGAAGAAAGAACGAAATAAGGCAGAGTGGGCAAGCTGGAATGCAGCTAAAGTGGTGTCATTGATGATGATAATGCCATCTCTAGACTATAAACCTGAAGTGTCTGTGTATTTTTTGTTAGTTTTCAATTGGGACTTAAGTTAAATAGTATGGTCAGCCTGCAGCTCTCGTAAGATCTATGAAAATTGGCCATTAGAAAAAAGAGCAGGGGACTGGGAACGAGTTTATTAGAATTAATGTAATTACAAAATTAAGTTTATGACATGAAACAACATGTTGAAATTATCATATGTGCAAAGTTTGCATGATGTGATTTGAGTGAATTCTGTCGGAATTATAAACTTTTAAAATTTTGAGATTTTACAGTGAATGTATGGTTTGGGTAGACAACGTAAAAAATACAGAGTTTGTATGGGAAAATGTACATCTTTGATGCCCTCTAGCATCGTCAATATTAAGCCAAAGTTCACCAAACTTTCCAGATTTATAGCGAAGTTTGTTCTGCTCTGTCAGAAAATGATGCCCACTTTTGCTAGTTTCTCATTGAATTAGTTTTACGGACTTGGTCCCAGTCCCCTACTCTTTTTTGTAATGGCCAATTGGGTCAATACTATTAGAGTAAAACAATAGAAACAAAACAATAGAACGAGTAGACAATAGTAGATAATGAATTCTATTGTTTGTATTATCCAATCTCAACAGCTCTTCTGAGCAGCTGAAGGCCAACCCAGATAGTATACTGAAAATGGGTGAGTAAGTAAAAGAGAAGGGGAGGGAAGGGAATTAAAGGACAAGGAAGGAGGAGGGAGAGTTAAGAAATGTCAAGAAAGACCCAACTTAATTCCTTGCAAAACCTTGTGATAATGCAAAATTGCATTTATAAGGTGCTGTTTTCATCTCAAACAGTATACTTATAGTACATGTACCTGTTGTAAAGGTTGTTGTTGGACCTGAGGAACTACCTGGACTGCCCATGTACGTTGGCCTGGTTGAGAATAATTAGGCTGACTTGCTTCATTAGCAAGCGTATTATAAGGCATCTGTAAAGAAAAACAAAAGTTGGTACCAGTTAAATATATGTTTTTTTTATTGTTCTGTCTTTTGTACTTTCGTCCCTCTCTTTATGTCTATCTTTTTCTTGCTTGTTACCTTAGAAATATCAATTAAACTTGTATATTGGTGTACGTGAGTTCCCTAGATAAATCAGAAAAGCATTCCTTTTGTTTTTGGGGCATTTAACACTTAATCAGTTTTATATGTTTAAATAGAACATAGAAAAACAGTATGTAGGAAAAATGTGCTGGATGGCATCCAATGCATTTTTTCATGCAAATTCTTAGAAAACACTCGATTTTATAATGCAGGATAATGTCATACAGTAAAAACCCACATAAAAGAACCCCTATTTTTCCAAGTCAGGCTGAAATGTTATTATGCTTTACCTATCTTTTTCTACCCGGCATTATAAAATAACTATGATATAACGCGCGCTCTGATTGGCCAAAGGATGCGTATTCCGCGTGCTCTGTGAGCGCGCGCAGATATTCAAACATTTTTGTAACAAACAAAATTGAAAACTTGCTTTAAAATCACATTTGTATTTTATAAAACACAGTAGTGCGCACGCTAAGTATTTGAATTTACGCGCGCACACAGCTATGTAGTTCAACGCATTATATCTTTAGCGAACTAGCTGAGGAGGTTGAGAAAACGAAACTAGTTTAAGGAATGAAATGAAGGTATAGAACCTCGTCTTATGTACTATGACAGGCTGAAATGGTTCTTACATATTGGGTGTCTAGTGAGAAATCAGGCTATATAAGAAACTGCGGATTAAGAACCTCCAGGCTGAAATGTAGCCAATTAAGCACCCAATATTAAGCTCAGAACACACCGGTACAGTCGGTGCTGAATATGCTGAAATATTATATTTATTATACAGTTGGGTTGTTAATGTTTAGTGTGAATATTAGACCTTTCAGGGTCAATGTATACCCCATATCAGGAACAATTATTATTATTTTTTTAAAATAAGAACCTGTTATAGAACCTATTCAGCCTGATTTCTCACTAGACACCCAATATATAGGAACCATTTCAGCCTGATTTGAAAAAATAGGGGTTCTTTTATGCGGGTTTTTACTATGTCATTTCTCCTGTGTCAAATATTATGACCTTAAATTCCACCTTCTTACTAATATCGAGCTGATGTTTTCATTTCTGGAGTTCATTCACTGCTGTTTGATTTAAGGGGGTGGGGTCACGTGACATGTTATGTTAGTGTATATGGCCGATACATGTACCGGTAGCTAATTTACGTCATGCGTGACCAGTAATTCGAAAATTTGAAATCAACATTTCAAATAATGGTTTGAACATTTCAAAGTCCAACGGAATCTCCTACAGACCACTAAAAATGTTCTCAAAAATGTTCATCAAATTAAAATTAAATTGGATGAAAATTTGAGCCAATCACAACAGCTTGAGTAAACAGATATCTGATATACTTTTTTCTTATAGATATATTCGTGGAGATTTGATTTTTCTGTCTGAATATTCGAGACTCGAGTCAAGACTTCAAAACTTCATTTGAATGTTCCGATTTACTGGTCACGCGTGACGTAAATTAGCTGTAATTCTATCTGTAAGTTGAATCATTGTATTACTCACACTGCCTTGCTGCTGTGAATAACCAAACATGTACACCATCTGTTCCTTTTCCAGGAAGGCCATCCAACCACCAATAAACATCTCAGCCAAACACAGGAACATGATCACTGACAAAATACCCTGTTTTGTGTCATCATCCGTGACAACATCAAGTGGACTTGGCAGCTCTGGAGGTTTAAATGCCTTTGAAGGATCTTGAGACATGTAACTTATTGCTTCAATAACAGCTTTACGCCAGCCAAGGTAGGAGAGTACTTGTCCATTCATATAAAATGCCAGAAAGGAAAGTCCAATACACATGGTATTAATGGCTCTGATAGCTGACACCTAGAAAACAATTGGGAAGATTCGATGTCAATATACTGTAGGAATTTCCTAACAAAATAGACCTGAGGTCTCCTCCCTTGCCCTAACTCTCCTCCATGCCCTGTGTCTAATCCTTGCCCTGGGACTCCTCCCTTGCCCATGGTCTCCTCCCTTGCCCATGGTCTCCTCCCTTGCCCTGGATCTCCTCCTTGCCCTGGGTCTCCTCCCTTGCCCTGAGTCTCCTCCCTTGCATGATGCCAACTCCTCCTTTGCTCTGTGTCTCCTCCATGCCCTGGGTCATATAAAATGCCAGAAAGGAAAGTCCAATACACAAAGTATTAATGGCTCTGATAGCTGACACCTAGAAAACAATTGGGGAGATTCAATGCCAATATATGTCATGTATTTATATATCTACATACATGTATACATTGTATTGTAAATAAATAGGTTATAAATTTATTAAAGGGCCAGTTTGCAGCACACATGCTATTAAATTATTAGCATTGAGGTTACTGGTCATGAGTACTGCAGGGTCCACTCCCTTGGCCAAGGTATCCTCCCTTGCCTGAGGTATCCTCATTTTCCCTGGGTCGCCTCTTGCTTGCCCGGTCTAGCCTACCTTGCTAGGGGTCCCCTCCCTTACCCAGGGTCTTCTCCCTTGCCCAGGGTCCCCTCCCTTGCCCTGGGTCCTGTTCTTTGGCCAGGGTCCCCTCCCTTGCCCAGGGTCCGGCCTCCCTTGCCCAGGGTCCTCTCCTTTGGCCAGGGTCCCCTTCCTTGCCCTGGGTCCTGTCCTTTGACAAGGAATCCCCTCCTTTGGCAAGGATCCCCTCCTTTGGCCAGGGTCCCCTCCCTTGCCCAGGGTCCCCTCCCTTGCCCATGGTCCCCTCCCTTGCCCAGGGTCCCCTCCCTTGCCCAGGGTCTCCTCCTTTGGCCAGGGTCCCCTCCCATTGCCATCTTATATATTATGTTAACGATCTCCCCTGTATTTGCTGATGACACTCAGATCTATACCATTAGTAAGAGTTGTACAGATTTAGAAAACATATTAAATTGTGACCTTATACATTTACATAGCTGGTTAAATGCTATTAAGTTAAATTTACATCTAGACAAGACCAAAAGCATCTTAAGAGAGGATGTCCGTAAGAACCGAGAATCTCCCGACAGTTCAAAAAAATCGAATTTTATTTTCTTTCGCCATATCATTCCTTTCGATGATCTCTTTTAGGGAAAAATACTAAAAAGTTCCAGCGATTTTTATTCTAGGAGAAATTTGCAGTTTTTAAAAACCCGCCTGACGACTGAAGATTTTCGGCTAAATTGCGAGCCAACTTTGAACGATCGGTGTGTGTTCACCTCTAGCTCTACAACAACGACATCCATCAACAGTAATAAACGTTTCTTGGTCTTTTCTACTGTACTATTTATTTTTCTGTAACTTTTGTAGTAATTTTTCAAATTTGGTTTTAAACAGGTATACAGAGCGCCATAAACGGGACGTTGAAATATAGGCAATGTTTGAGGTACGAAAACGGAATCTGGTATATACATTTTTGGAGGAAAACGCCACGGTCCAGTAAGCTTCACTTTTGCTCTTTCAGTTTAGAAAGTTTCGAGCTTGGGAATTCAATGTAGCATTTTTGAGAAATAAAACTATTATGGTTGGGACTGCCAAAATTAGCATTAATTTCGACCTGTCACGTTCATTTTTGTCATTAAAACACAAAACGTAATGCCAAAACACGAGTATATTGCACTTTTAGTTGATTGCTGCTGATGGAAAACAATCTTCGAGTCAATAGAAATGATTTTCAACAATATTTGAGCTTCGACGGTCGTAAATTACGGTGGCCCATTAGTAGGGGACACGCTGCAAATAAGACAAGTTGCTGCAAATAAGACGAGTTGCTGCAAATAAAACGAGTTGCTGCAAATAAGACGAGTTGCTGCAAATAAGACGAGTTGCTGCAAATAAGACGAGTTGCTGCAAATAAAACGAGTCGCTGCAAATAAAACGAGTTGCTGCAAATAAGGTCATAAAACACTGCGCGCGCAGGGTGCGAGCGAAGACTGGGTTCGACGACTCATGCTTGGTAGCCTAGCCATCCACTTTTCCTCTATGTTTTGTACTGGATGTGGAGGAAATATTACTCTCTTAGATGCAAACTTTTGTCCTTCCTGTGGGACACAAGTCAACAAAGATTCGAATAAAAGTCTTTTGGGAGCACAGAAACACCCAAGTTACGTTGAATTTAAGAAACGAAAAGAAGTTGACAGAACGTCAAAGTTCAAGAACAAGAAATCAAGGCTTGATATCATCGTGGAAGACGTTACCATACAAGTTGGAATGATGGCCTCGAGAGATGGCGATTTAAAGATTCAACGAGGTAGCAGTCTTCCTATTAAAGTGTCGCCATGTGTCAGCTATGCACACAATACATTTCTTGAAATCTGAGACAAAGAACTAATAACAACATAATTTTCAGGGATTTGGTACTTTGTAAATATAGTGAATGATGTAAGCTTACATTTTGTTGTACATTGTGCATGTACATATAACTTTGTTAAAGATCTAGAGTTATTTAATATTATAAGTTAAGCCTGGTTCATACTAGGTGACATAAATGCAAAATACACCTTTGCATTAGGTTTTATGTTATCATTGTGGACATCACAGCGTAATGGCATAACAGGATTAGTGACATAATATATTTTAAAGCATAACAACATAAAACATCTACATAAGTTTATATAATTATTGCTATTGTGAACCAGCTTTATTGTCCAGTTCCAGTTATTGTAAAAATGTTTTATAAAGAACACATTATTTGTTCCTGTTTGCATGGCAAAATCAACACAATATAGTACATTATCCCTCCCGCTGACTCATTAGCATTAAGTTATGGGATGAGACTCCCTGTCGAGCAATACGACAAAGAGCACATAAGTGCTAATTTTGTCAACAAGAGGGTGGGTTGGGTGGGTCGACTTCCACTCGCCATCTCAATCTTGGTGAACTGACACATTTGCATAATTAATTCTACCTTATATACTGCTTATTACGTCATCGCACGGGATAATGAATATTCATGAAGTATGAATAGGTTTTTATTGATTACCAATTTACATAATTTACAATAGAAATCCAATATTATTTATGAATTGGAATTTTTGAGGCATACCAAATTATTAGCACTATTACTAAATAGTGACATTTCTAGAGTGCAGACAACAAAGGCATGAAAAAGTAGTAAACAATCAGTGCTAAATGGCACTAAACAATAGAAGACAAATAATAACTTTACACCTTTTATAGTGCTATTTAGTTAGTCAAATCTGTCAGTTTTTTTTTTTGTCTGCACTCTATTGTTTTCTATCGTTTAATTGCTACTAATTAGTGGAAATAATTACACAAATTGCTCTGGGCAAAGACAAGTATTTCATTTTGCTTGTCTTACATAATTTATGATGTAAATTTGTATCAAAATTCAATATTAAAATGTTCAAATTTGTAATAGGTTAAATCTTTGAAAAAGGTCAAATGCATCTCCTTCATCAACTGCCATGTTCCACCTACTACATGTACTTTCTAATATGTGTTCAAAACATTCATGATGCATATCATCCTCTACATCAATCTGACAATCTCCTTCAACTTCCTTTATTTTATCTTGATACTGGGATAGTACAATCCATAGAACCTAACTGTTCTGGTAAAAAATATAAAATATCTGGAACTCCACTGCACTCACTGTATCATGCCTTGACTGCTATATGTAGTGACTGTTCCAGTGATCTCTGACCTTGTCCAGTTCATTTTGAATAATCTTTGAAAAGCAAAACCATAGACATTTCATGTGAAATTCATTTCCAAGCTCTAGCACACCTGACTGAACCATATCCTTAAAAAAGTCAATCCACCAGTTAGATCAACTTCTTCTGAAAGTTGCACAACATTTTCTGTCCTATAATCAGATCGGACTATTCTTGGGCATCCGCCACAATTTTGAACATTATCCAAATACAGTGTAGCTGTTATCTTGGGATTGTTGTTGGATTTTACAAGCTCCAACCAAAGTATTCTTCTGCTATATCCACAAATGCATCCGTGAATAGGGAAGCCATAAGGTTTTAGCTTATTGTAACCTAAAGAAGAAAACACAGTTTATATCATCATCATAAATGAGTTCTTAAAAAAAACTAAATAAGTTTTACTATAAAAAATACTAAAAATTATAATATAAAAATATTGTCAAATTTGATACATAAAAATCATGGTTACAATTCCAATCTTAATACGTATACACCTATTTCAAATAACGTTGTCGCGTTCAAAGCAACAAGCGTCAAGCCAAGACCAAAGTGAATGCTGGTTATGCCGCTGACAATTATTTAAATCACAATTGTTTCTATGAGGACTAATTACAAAATGTGAACATTTTCACATGTTTGTTTGCGTATCACACTTCGTTCCATAGAAAATACGTCTGATTTCAATAATTTGCCAGCACAAAACCAGCATTGCATGCTTTTAGTGCTGGTACATGTCTATAGCTGTCTGTCTATGACCAGATTATTATAGTTTTAGCATTTGTATATAGAAACTCGGGTGAGAATGAGAATTAATAGAAACATGGAATGGAACAATGTGACCGGGACAGGAATGAGAATCAATGGAGATGTGGGATGGAAACAATGGGGACAAGGGTGGAAATGAGAATCAGTAGAGATATGGGAGGGGGAGGAGATTTTAGTGGGTATAGATACAGGTGTCTCGAATTAGTTTCTTGTTAGTTAGAACACATGACACAGTAATAAAGTTATTATTATTATACTGCATTTTATTATTTTATATTACCACTAATGTGCCTTGCTGACAATGGACAGTCACATGTATGCATTGAAAGCTACATGTACGGCAGTGCACAACTCGCAGCACTACACTTTCTACCAGAAACGACTAGTACTACATGTATATTTTTATGAATCTTTAGAGGTAACAGTGGCGTCAACTCAACCCAAACTCAGGGGGTTTCACTTGACTGGTGCATTACTACATGGCAATTTATTGATTATCCACAAGGTGTATAACTTCACATTAATGTATTAAGCTTATATTTTTTTATTATTTTTTACTGTAATCAATCATGAAAGATACTGTCTGCGCAACTACTGGCTACTACAACTCACCATCAATATGCCAGCAAAAATTAAGTCCACTTGAAACACAGTTCCTTCGTCTAAGCCATCTCTTTGCCTTCTCTTCTACTCCATTTGGATCGATTTCTTTCATTTAATAGCGTTTGAACCACGCTACGAGGAATATGCATAAGATGTTCTAACTGAGGGGAGAGAGCGTTGCGATCCAGTTACACCATGATGTTTGTTCAGTAAACTAACAATATCTTTGTAGCGATATCCGCGGTGAAAGTACATCTTTCTAATAAACACAAAGTGGATGGCTAGGCTACCAAGCATGAGTCGTCGAACCCAGTCTTCGCTCGCACCCTGCGCGCGCAGTGTTTTATGACCTTATTTGCAGCAACTCGTTTTATTTGCAGCGACTCGTTTTATTTGCAGCAACTCGTCTTATTTGCAGCAACTCGTCTTATTTGCAGCAACTCGTCTTATTTGCAGCAACTCGTTTTATTTGCAGCAACTCGTTTTTTATTTGCAGCAACTTGTCTTATTTGCAGCAACTCGTTTTTTATTTGCAGCAACTCGTCTTATTTGCAGCAACCCGTCTTATTTGCAGCGTGTCCCCTATGGGCCACCGTAGTAAATAACTCTCGCAAAAGTCAAAATTAGCATAGATCGTCGATCAGATAACAGTATCTCACAGAAAAAAATACGCATTTTGTCTAAACGACGATAAAACAAAATTCCATTCTTTCAAGCAAATATATATTCTGTTTAGTTTGATATTTTATGATTAAAACTGTTATTTCATGCCGCAAAAATTTTATTCGAAGTGCAGTAGCGTGACTTGTAGCAGTTACATTGCGTTACATAATAGGCGTGTCAGCAAAGTGGAACATCCAGTCAAAATATCCAAACTCTTCATCAATAAGCGCCAGTTTTAACTAGAAATCAGTTTAATTGTTTGTAAATCTTATTTGGAGCAAATTCTAAGCATTTCAGAGTGAAGAACCACAATTTTCCAGACTACGGTGTTTATTTGATCAATGAATATGCTAATTTTCAATATTTTAGGAGTTCAATGTGGCTGAAATAGCTCAAGTATGGTTGAAAATCATTCCTATTCACTCCAAGATTGTTATCCGTTGGCAGTGATCAACTAAAAGTGCAATATACTCGTGTTTTGGCATTACGTTTTGTGTTTTAATGACAAAAATGAACGTGACAGGTCGAAATTAATGCTAATTTTGGCAGTACCAACCATAATAGTTTTATTTCTCAAAAATGCTACATTGAATTCCCAAGCTCGAAACTTTCTAAACTGAAAGAGCAAAAGTGAAGCTTACTGGACCGTGGCGTTTTCCTCCAAAAATGTATATACCAGATTCCGTTTTCGTACCTCAAACATTGCCTATATTTCAACGTCCCGTTTATGGCGCTCTGTATACCTGTTTAAAACCAAATTTGAAACATTACTACAAAAGTAACAGAAAAATAAATAGTACAGTAGAAAAGACCAAGAAACGTTTATTACTGTTGATGGATGTCGTTGTTGTAGAGCTAGAGGTGAACACACACCGATCGTTCAAATTTGGCTCATAATTTAGCCGAAAATTTTCAGTCGTCAGGCGGGTTTTTAAAAATTGCAAATTTCTCCTAAAATAAAAATCGCTGGAACTTTTTAGTATTTTTCCCTAAAAGAGATCATCGAAAGGAATGATATGGCGAAAGAAAATAAAATTCGATTTTTTTGAACTGTCGGGAGATTCTCGGTTCTTACGGACATCCTCTCTTAATTGGATCTCGACAAAGGCTGAATGATCACACACTCAACTTCAAAATAAATGACCATGACATTGCCCTTAGTGATGCAATAAAGTCACTGGGGGTTATGCTTGATAGTACATGTAACTTAAGTTGGGGTCCTCATGTGGATCTTGAAGAAGGTCAGATCTGCATTGGGAGCACTTAAACGAATTAAACCTTTTGTCTCAAGAAAAAGTAATGCCATATTTTCGTTTGATTTTGTGACAGGTATAAGAATCTGCCCTCACACCTGAACAACTAATGTGCATTAAGGAGATATTCGCTTCAATATGATTGACCATTCAGGTCACGTGACCAGTATTTTGTCAAATATCTCCTTAATACAAATTAGTTGTTCAGGTGTGAGGGCAGATTCTTATACCTGTCACAAAATCAAATGAAAATATGGCATAACTTTTGAAATATATAAAATACCCATCACCCCATTTTAATGCAAATTTTCGAGGGAGATGGGAGTGAGGCAAGAGGTCACGTGATCATTTTATCACATATATTAATTATTAATCTTAACAGTTGAAACTCGTAAAGTTATATACCTGTGAGAAGTTTCGTGAATTTCGAGCAAAACCTGCCATAACAGCAAAATAAAATAGGCTTAGCCTCGTTTTCACGTCCATCCAAGGCCTAAATGTACTTGAGTATCATGCGTGATATTACTAACCCCATTGACATCAGTGAAGCCTTGTCGCTTGTTGTGACGGCCAATAACCAGGCCAGCAAACCCACCAATACCAACCTACAATAATATTTAAAATATTTAAATAAATAAATAATACAGACTTTGAAGAAACATTAAATAAATGCATTCTTAGTTGGAAGTTTGAGCGGGGTGGGGGAGGTGGAGAACAGGAGGGGTGGGGGTGGGGGGGGAGAACATATGGGAGTGGGGAGGTGGGGGGGGGGGGGGGGGGGGGGGCAGGACTGGTTTGTATTGGATTTTAGTCTAGCGATACCAAGTGTCTCCTGTCCATATACAAATATATATATAATATAGTATAAGTATAGAATATACATAAGTATAGAATATAGATAAGTATAAAATATAGATAAATAGGTGCTAATGTTCAACGATGAACTCCCAATAACAGGATCCTCCAGGATTCACAGTCTGTAAGTTCCAATATGTATAATAAGTAGCATAAGGATTCAGTAGAAGAGGCAGGCAACTTCTGATTGTCCAACAAGTTTAATTTAAACGTTTCGGCCCTAATCGGCCTTCTTCAGTAAAAAAGTAAAAACATAAAATGGTAAAATGGTAAAAAATGACACAAAATGTAACCTTATCATTTTGTGCCAAGTGTTAAATAAAGTTGTAGGGATTGTAGAAGAAAAAACGATGGATAACGGAGCCATCGGATCGTCTAAGCGATGCTTGAACCACCAGTCGAATTATAAGTAGAATAGAGATAAATAGGTGCTATAATTTTTTTAATCTTGAAATTGTTTTTAAAAATGTTGAAATTGCTATTTAACAATTAGTCACCAAAGGCGAGGTGAATATCAGTGAATAATAACCGAGACGAAGTCGAGGTTATTATCACTGCTATTCACTGAGCCTGAGGTGACTAATTGTTTTAGTAGAATTACACAGGTGATTATTTGAAAAAAATAAAAAAAATAAGCATTTTAAAGAAAATAAATTTGTATTTCATATTTCAAAAGCTGGCAGCCATTTTGTCAAAATCCTGTAGGTAACTACGAGAAATAGTCCGAAGTTCTCGACCAATCAGCGCGCTTGATTTTCTATTATCACCTATGTAATTTTACTAAAATGCTATAAATAATAATGCTATAATGCTATATAGTGCTATAATGTTCAACGATGAACTCCCAATAAAAGGATCCTCCAGGATATAATATAATATATATAATATAATATAATATACACTCAATTGCAGAAACGTTGTAGTATACATTTATACAAATATACAAATATCTAATGAGATGCAAAATGTCAGAAATGCTAAAATACAACTGTTTAAGCACAAAATAGTGCTGACAAGTATTGTTTTAGCCTTGCTGGATTTGATACTAATCTAAAATTGATGATTCTGATATATTAGAAGAAAATAAGCGATGTTTCGCACTTTGTACATGTATCTCATTAGATATCTTGTATCTCATTAGATATTTGTATTATAAATGCATATTACAACCTTTCTGCAATTGAGTGTACACTCAATTGCAGAAACGTTGTAGTGTACATTTATACAAATATACAAATATCTAATGAGATGCAAAATGTTAAACATGTTAAAATACAACTGTTTAAACACAAAATAGTGCTGAAAATTATTGTGTTGTTCTTGTTGGATGCGATACTAATCAAAAATTGATGATTCTGATATATTAGAAGAAAATAAGCGATGTTTCGCACTTTGTATCTCATTAGATATCTTGTATCTCATTAGATATTTGTATAAATGTATACTACAACCTTTCTGCAATTGAGTGTATATAATATACATATATATGTACAAACATTATCAAATTTCACTTAAAATCTCTATGACAATAGAGATTTTGGCATCTGAAATCGGAATCTGAAATCTGAATCTGTGACCAAAAAACACTCATATAGCTGAGTACTATTTAACTAATAGAAGATGACTCTCCATGCTTCTATTGCTGGTTAATGCACATGACGTCATGGTGGCCATGTTAGTTCTCGATAACAAATTGTTCCTCATTACCTGCTCTTGTTTGTACCACCACAATGGCCGCATGGCCATTGCAACCCAGTAATACAAAAATAATGCACTTCTGAGGTCTTGAATTGAAAGCTGCTAGTAGATGCACGAGTGGAACACGAGTGCATTCAGCAGCTTTCAAAACCTCAGAAGTGCATTATTTTTGTATAACTTGTATTTTTAATTAATAGAAGCACAGAGTCATCTTATATTTGCTAAATATAATATAAATCTAGTTTTAAACAGGTTTTCCGCATTGTTTTCACTGCTCTGTGCATCTATATAAAAATAATGCACACTCAGCAACCAATCAAATCGCACGTTCTTGGGAGGTACACATAATAGACCTCTTTAAGCTTCGTATGTAAATTGCCCATTTCAGATCATGTGAAGTAAACATGGTGTTCTCTGGAGAATTAGTCCTTTCAATATGAACGAATAAATTTCAGAAATATAAAGGAACAATTCTCCAGAGAATATCATGTTTACATCACATGATCTGAAATGGGCAATTTGCATACAAGCTAAAGAGGTCTATTGACAATCGCTCGCAACGCTGGCCACACACTTCTAGTAGTTTATAATAGAGTGATTCCAATAAACCTGGGCATTACTATAACTGCACCAATTCTACATCCATCTTGACAATTGTCCTCACTACTGTACCAACACAATAAATCTTTGTTTTCTTTGGACGTGTCTGAACCCTCTACTCAAGTGACGCATAAGGAATTCCAACTTCAAAGTGTGAGAGATAATACCTCTATTATTGGCTGCCACTCCAACTGGAACGTTCTCCTATTCAAAGAAGCTCTTTATAGAGTGATTCCAATAAACCTGGGCATTACTATAAACTAACACCAATTAATACACACTAATAGACACTCACTCTTTTGTTTTCTTTTGTTTCTTTGCATCTAATAAACACTGACAGCTATTTAGTAGTGCCCAGGTGTATTGGAATCACTCTAGAATACTGGTTCACTAAATCTTCAACCTACCAATATTCCAGTCCAAATCGGTAACATAAGGAAACTGGTCTGGACTGCCACAGACGTCCGATCGACGATACCAAATGAAAACATGAGGAGACCGATTACGAGTTGAAAACCACACAGGATAGTGAAGACTGCAGCCATGTTTAAAGTAAAATGGACCACGTTGTAGCTTCTGACGTACGCTTCAGTTAGCTTTTCCTTTGAAATATCCAGATCTTCTATGGCGCGCCGATCCGGACAAAAATACTTCTGTTTAAAAATATACGACTTGTGTGAAATATAGTACTTATCGGTAAAATTA
The DNA here is from genome assembly GCA_033675265.1 of Actinostola sp. cb2023. NCBI lineage: Eukaryota > Metazoa > Cnidaria > Anthozoa > Actiniaria > Actinostolidae > Actinostola > Actinostola sp. cb2023. The sequence continues at coordinate 105,710 of JAUJYZ010000458.1, forward strand.
TACTACTTGTTTGAAAATATAACACTTGTTACTGAGTAAATATATACGACTTGCTTGAAAATATACGACTTGCTTGAAAATATACGACTTGCTTGAAAATATACGACTTGCTTGAAAATATAAGACTTGCTTGAAAATATAAGACTTGCTTGAAAATATACGACTTGCTTGAAAATATACGACTTGAATTGCTTCGACTTGCTTGAAAATATAAGACTTGCTTGAAAATATACGACTTGCTTGAAAATATAAGACTTGCTTGAAAATATAAGACTTGCTTGAAAATATACGACTTGCTTGAAAATATACGACTTGCTTGAAAATATAAGACTTCAAAGGCGCCCGCGATCGGTGGTCAGCAGTGGCACGATGAATACCCCGAGGGGGGAGGAGTGGATAACGGCTATACACAGGCTATACAGCCATCATGGAGAACGAGAATGATGCTTTGTTAGAAGTATTACAAATTGGAAAAAATCTTAACGAAGAAGTACAGAGAAACCGTTTTATACGGAGCCTTTTTAGTGCCATTGATCACACTTTTTTCTAGCGACCGGTTTTGGCATCAACCACTTTTTTTTTTTCCGACTTTTTTGCATCAACCAATTTTTTATGCCGTGATTTTTGCATCGACCACTTTTTTTTGCTGTGATTTTTGCCGACTTTTTGGTCGACTTTTTGGCCGTGATTTTGGCCGACTTTTTGGCCATAATTTTGGCCGGCTTGTTTGCCGACTTTTTTGCCGTGATTTTTGCCGTGATTTTTGATTATCGACTGGTTAGTCCAGAGAGATTGGTGGGTAGTCAAGGTTTTGTGTGTGTGTTTTTGGGGTGGAGTTGAAGGGAGAAGGATAGGGGTGATGTTCATGGGGGAGGTGGCAATGGGATATGGGAACTGGAACAGTGGAAGAGAGTGTAAATTTATGGGGGGATTAAATGTAGGGATATGGGGGAGGAAGCGATTGGATGAGGGTGTGATTAGCGGGTGAGGGGCTGTGGGAGACGGGAAGGGGGAGAGAGTGTTGAGAGTGTGTGGGGGGGGGGGGGGGGGGAGGTTTGCAATTTGAAATGGAAGAAAAGGAGAAATGAGGGGTGAAGGGAAGTAGGTGGATTGAGAGTGGATGTTGGGGATGCAGGGAGTTATTCAAGGGGGGTGAAGTGGAGGGAAGGTGAAGTTTTTCAGGAGGGAAAAAAGGAATAAAAAGTGGGAGAGATGGGTGGAATGGATGTGGAGATGCAAGAGTGTGATGCAGAGAAATGGATGGTAGAAAGGATGGAGAAAGAAGAAAGAGATGGAAAGTAAGCGGATATAGTGACAGGTGTAGATATGGATGATAGAAAAGAGGAGAAGAATGAAAGAAGTGGAATGTGAGTGGAAAAGTAGAGTGACAGGTAGAGAGATGGATGTTTGAAATGAAGAGAAGAGGGAAGTGGAAAGTATGTGGAATAGCTAAAGTGACAGAGAAATGGACGAAGGATATCCAATCCGGCTTCCTCCCCCATATCCCTACATTTTATTCCCCCATAAATTTACACTCTCTTCCAGTTCCCATATTCCATTGCCCCCTCCCCCTCCCCCCTCCCCCCCCCCCCCCCCCCTCCCCCCTCCCCCCTCCCCCTACCTTTCACCTCCACCCCAAAAACACACACACAAACCTTGACTACCCACCAGTCTCTCTGGACTAACCAGTCGATAATCAAAAATCACGGCAAAAATCACGGCCAAAAAGTCGGCCAAAAAGTCGGCCAAAAAGTCGGCCAAAAAGTCGGCAAAAAAAAGTGGTCGATGCAAAAATCACGGCATAAAAAAGTGGTTGATGCAAAAAAGTCGGCAAAAAAAAAGTGGTTGATGCCAAACCGGTCGCTAGAAAAAAGTGTGATCAATGGCACTAAAAAGGCTCCGTAGTAGCCTGTGTATAGCCGTTATCCACTCCTCCCCCCTCGGGGTATTCATCGTGCCACTGCTGACCACCGATCGCGGGCGCCTTTGAAGTCTTATATTTTCAAGCAAGTCTTATATTTTCAAGCAAGTCGTATATTTTCAAGCAAGTCGTATATTTTCAAGCAAGTCGTATATTTTCAAGCAAGTCGTATATTTTCAAGCAAGTCGAAGCAATTCAAGTCGTATATATTCAAGCAAGTCTTATATTTTCAAGCAAGTCGTATATTTTCAAGCAAGTCGTATATTTTCAAGCAAGTCGTATATTTTCAAGCAAGTCGTATATTTTCAAGCAAGTCGTATATTTTCAAGCAAGTCGTATATTTTCAAGCAAGTCGTATATTTTCAAGCAAGTCGTATATTTTCAAGCAAGTCTTATATTTTCAAGCAAGTCGTATATTTTCAAGCAAGTCGTATATTTTCAAGCAAGTCGTATATTTTCAAGCAAGTCGTATATTTTCAAGCAAGTCGAAGCAATTCAAGTCGTATATTTTCAAGCAAGTCGTATATTTTCAAGCAAGTCGTATACAAGTCGTATATATTTACTCAGTAACAAGTGTTATATTTTCAAACAAGTAGTATAATTTTACCGATAAGTACTATATTTCACACAAGTCGTATATTTTTAAACAGAAGTATTTTTGTCCGGATCGGCGCGCCATAATCTTCACAGTGGGTGTCTAAGACATCCGGTTATATGTTCCTTCAAGATTTGAGCCTTCGGTGGATTGGCTAGCGGACGAACGAGAATGTCGGGAATGAGATCTGCTGTCACGCAATGTCTTTTACTCCTTTTTTCATGGTTTTTAAACGTATAGACACAGGCAGCCCAACAATTATTCTGAAGCCATTCCTTTGAGAGAGAAAACAAAAACAAAAACAAACAAACAAACTAAACGAACAATATGACATATTGGGTTCCCTGTGCCACAGGAAGACCAATCAGTCTAAATCCACCAAAAACATATTCTCAGTTTTCAGTCCGCTTAGAATATTTCAGTATTTATTGTAAGACTTTTGAGTAAATACAGCATTTTTCATTAGTATTGCTGGTTAATTTGTATTAATTAACGTCATGGCAGTGCCGGCGACCATAAAAGCCAGAACGGCGAAAAGGGAGGGAATGGAAGAATGGCAGAAAAAAAGCCCGAAATCGTAAAACGCGGAACGTAGAAATCAGTTATCAGTATTTTCAGAAATTAGTATCTATTTCTTGTTATTATTCTTCGATTTTCTCCACTATTAAATATTTTATGAACTATGAGCATGAGCGTCAAATTTGAAAATGACCCCTAAAAGGTACCTGGCTTCCAAGTGGGCGTGGCATGTAATACTTAGATTAGCTTCTCTTGTTTGTACCAACGTAGTCACTGCGTCTTCATAACAGCATCGAAGCATTTTCATTCTATTGTATATTATTTGAGGACCTCCCTGAAAACCACGTTATGTGATGGGCGCTTCCTCCTTAATATTAATTATTATTATTATTATTAGCATCAGCAATATTTCTTCAGTTCGATTTCTTTGTACTTTTTTTTAGAAAGAAAGAAAGAAAGAAAGAAAGAAAGAAAGAAAGAAAGAAAGAAAGAAAGAAAGAAAGAAAGAAAGAAAGAAAGAAAGAAAGAAAGAAAGAAAGAAAGAAAGAAAGAAAGAAAGAAAGAAAGAAAAATGGTGAATGAAAAAATGAAAGAAGGAGAAGAATTCAGAATGAGAGAACGAATGAATAAAGAATGCATTAATGGGGTAAGGAAAATATAAATAATGAATGGATCGATGAACAAATGAATGAATCAGTGCAGTGATGGGCTATAATTAAGATCTGATTCCTGCTAATCAGTCATTCATGAATAAATGGGTGGATGAATGAATAATGGCGCCTGATGATTGAGTGAATGAAATCGCGAGTGAATGAAATCACGCCTCAAATAGCTTCAACGTAACTACACAGACTAGAAATACTTTCAAACCACATGGTCACAGAAAATTCTGGTTTGGGGCTCCCTGTGTAATTACCTTTCAATGGTGGACATCACGAGTGACCATATTACATGATACTATAGGTAAATTCATTGGATGACGAGTGAATTCCACGTTGAATTCACGAGAAAAGGCGATATCGCACAAGTCGCGAAGCGACGAGTGCGATATCGCCTTTTCGAGTGAATTCCACGTGGAATTCACGAGTCATCCAATGAATTTTCCTTGAATCCCATAGCGTTCTCTTTGTTTTAGAAAAATATAGTTTTTAGACAATTTTAAGTCGCTATTTATCGCGCGTCGCAAAGAAAGCCAGTGCAGTGTTTAGTCTTTCGCTACGCTAGCCAATAGGAATCAAGCAAAATTGAATACTAAAATCAGTTTATTTGAAGGACAAAAGTTGTTTTCTTCAGTCGTTTTAACGTCTACATTTACGGAGAATCTACAACAGTAACACAGCCATAGATCTAGATATGGATAACCAGTTCATAGTTAACGAAAACTTACAACCAGAAAGACTAACAGCGATGACAAGCTGACTGAGAAGTTCTCAACTGAGTTTTCGCAATCACTGAATCAGTCTTGACAAACTTGTAAGTAACCTTTTCTGATAATTTTCTGTTTAACAAAGAAGTTAATCGGAAAGATATAAAACTACGGACTTATTCTATCCTCATAAAACTTTAATAAATCGTTCAAATTTTATCAACTGACGTTCAGTTCTTGTTGTCTTTCTACCGCTTGCATGAGATTGAGAAGCTGAACTTCAAGTTTTCACAGGATGTCGACATTGATGGATTTGACTACGTCCCTTGAATGCTAATGATTCTCAGGCAAAATATTTCAGACAAAGACATATTTATCGATAAACAGAGCCAGAGGTGATCGCTCTGATTCAGTAATTGTGAAGCTACATCAGTACATGTACAACTACAAAAACTGAACATGCAAGTCAAAGCCGGCAGCCGAGCGACAAGCAAAGCCAACTGGATAATTTGCAGTTTTGTATGATTTTGGCCATATTACAGGTACAGATTTTCCTATATTAAATTCGACTATTGTTGTTGTTTATCTATTGGCTTCTATTAGACTGTAGTTGTTGCTGGAGCCGGTTCAGTTGATTTAAGCTTACGGCAGTGACTGCCATGACTTGTACTTCGTGGTCTCTTTCTCAAACTTATGTAGGTGAAAGTTTTGTAAATAAATAAATTCTTATCTCGCTGAGAAATTTCAATAATTATCAGTGCATCGATCTGGAGTATCATTCATTCAGAAGAGTATTAATTTAAGCTTGCAAGGTATACGTATTACGATTGTTTTGTTTTCAATGTTGTTGTTTTGCGAAAAGCCAACAACATCAAAAGTGCGGGCTTCCTGTTTTTTTCATTGAATTCAGCTTTTCAAATGTCTTGATTTTAATCTCATTTGCAAAACAAAAATTCATTATTTCTGTCTGTAAATGTTTTTGTTTGTTCCTTTTGTAAGCAATCTCAATGATTATTTGTTCTCTTGGTGAGAAACAAAGACGAAAATCGAACTTGAATACAAAATTCAGCGCGGGATCCCTATATATCGTTGAATTCAGCTTTTCAACGTGTTGAATTCCACGCTGAATTCCCTCTCATCCGGTTTGCTTCTCATCCAATCAGCGCGCGAGTTTCATATGAGCTATGGGATTCTATCAGGAGCCCATTACTAGGAGCCTCCTTCTAGTAATAGGTTCATACGACATCATTTGCACAAATTGGGCTATTTTTAGATATGCAAATTTCGGAAGAATTTCAAATTGAAAAATAAAATGGCGACCAAACGGAAGACGCGAGGACTTGATCCAAAATATTGATATTCTTATTCCATGGAAGTCCAAGTCTATTTTTCCCTTGCACAAGAACAAGACGAACTGTGTACAATGAATGTATCACATGTATCAATAAACTGACATACTGCCAGAGCGCTTAGTGGCGACTTTTAGTTTGGCGACTCACGATATCGCGAAATTCTTCTACGTTCTTATACCTATCGCTTCATATGTTTATTCTTGTTTTATCAACTTTCTTCTGTTGGTTTTTGATTCATGACTTAGTCTACGTGCCGCAAGAATGAAGCGTTTTCTCACAGTGATTTCGACTCTGAGTGAAGCAAAATCCATCAACTTCATCATCACTGATATAGTTTTGGATAGCGACGCCAATATAACCAACCACACAAATGTGCACTTTGCTAAATAACTTCTTCGCCGAAAGATTGTCGAAAAACAACTGAAACTTTCATCCGACGGCAAAGAACACTAAAACAAGAGGCCGTTATCACTGAGTGTATGCGAAGCTCTTTCACCAAAGGCGTCTTCAGTTCAAAGAAGGCAAGAAAGCCGGCACTCCAAGATCAGCCGCTGAATAAAAATGCGATAAAATCTTCATCCAGGCCACAGAAAAAGAAGCTCCCCTGTACCTCACTTCGCTGTTTTAGAAAGAACTTTGTGTCAATGTCGAGAATTTTCGACAAAATCCTACTTCAAAGACCTTCAAAGTTCGTGATTCATTTTGCTGCCTTTCAGACAACAAATGCTAATTACTCGTGCCCAGGCCGTAGGCCGCACGAGTTATAAAACCCAACGCGTATTTTTTTTTTGGGCGTCAGTTGCACAATATCCGGTCACATGGTATCGAGACCAAATACCGGGCCTAGCTAGTATCTCCATCACGTGCAAATGTATTGGAACCATATATTTGGCGTCAGTTGTGCAATATCCGGTCACATGGTATCAAGACCCTAGTATCTCTATTATGTTTAATGTATTGGAACCATTCATATACAAACATTTATATATCTCACAATCGATGTGGGACTTTGGCAAATCCAAAACACTACGCATGACCACTAATTACTCGAACCCAGACCCCAAACATTTGCCACAGACCGGTAGCTGCCACGAAATTTACATACCACAGGTATCCAGCATCCCTTGCGGTTAGCACATGGTGCACATGCTCAGAAGTACAAGACGACGGCCATTTTGGATTTTAGACATGTGGAAGAAGACTTCAACGATTCGTGTGGAATTCTACGAGCAAAATCTTGCACTTTTTACTCGTCGGAGTGTTAAGTTAAGTGTTGAAGACGAGAAGATCTTCAAATTTGAGATCGCCACCCCTTCCATTCGTGAGGGAGCTGTTGTAGCAGCAAATAACGAAGAGACCAGCAAATATATGGTCGCCACCCCTTCCATTCGTGAGGGAGCTGTTGTAGCAGCAAATAACGAAGAGACCAGCAAATATATGGTCGCCACCCCTTCCATTCGTGAGGGAGCTGTCCCAGCAGCAAATAACGAAGAGACCAGCAAATATATGGTTGCCACCCCTTCCATTCGCGAGGGAGCTGTCCCAGCAGCAAATAACGAAGAGACCACAAGTACGGTCGAATTGCAAAGGTATAATGAAACAAACAAGTATCAAATGAACCAATGTTATCAAAATCAAAGTTATACTATGAAACAAACAGTAAACAAATGAACCATTGTTATCAATAATCAAAGTTATTGAAACACTCAAATCTACAAAACTGTCATGCCAAAAGTGTTGTTGCCGTTGGTTGTACTTCTGTATCTTATGATATGAGGAGAGAAGTAAGTCAGAAATATGATAATAATTATCTTAGTCAATCAAGAAGAGCCAAGCATAAAATATCAAAAATCTTAGTTACTATTATTGTTGTTATTGTTGATTGTTATCCAATATGCAATAAACATCATCAGAGGTATTGTATTTCAAGGAGAAAGTTACTGATTTCAGGTGACATTGAAGTAAACCCAGGCCCAGTTTCCAATGCAAATAATACAGTGCCAAGAATTCCCCCAATGGTGTTATTACAGTCTAGATTAACCGAGCAAGGTTTAAGATCAATAGATGTTGGCGGTGGAGGTGATTGTTTTATTAGAACAGTATCACATCAATTATATGGTGAAACCAACTATCACATGGATGTACGTACTACTGGTGTTCAATACATGAGAAATAATCCAGAAAGGTTTATTGAGAGTAATACAGCTTACTCATGGATAAAGTACATATCTAATATGTCTCGACAAGGTACATGGTGTGATGCACTAATCATACAAGCAGTTGCAGATGCTATGAATCTTACCATCCGTATTACAGAATCAAATGAGGGCTTTGCAGCATTCACTGTTATGCGCATGTGCGAGACAATTCAGTAGTACAAGACTCCATGATATATGCTTTCGCTCTGACGCCGCTAGCTAGACATACACCAGCTTTGACAATATCATTGTGTAAATACATTCCATTTGCCCTATAATCTGATTTGATTTGATTTAGACTTTATTTTTAGTGACGGTTTTGGATTTGATGTCCCACATCGATTGATAGAAAGATAAATGTTTGTATATAAATGGTTCCAATACATATATACTTGATGAAGATATTAGGCCCCGGTCTTCTCCCCTTGCCCTCCCCACATAGAATATACAGGGATTCCAATTCAACTAACTTGGGTGATCCAAAGCATTCCCACCAAGGCACGAGTGAACCCTGCCGACAGGGTCTAGTTAGCAAAACACACCGGCGGTTTGGAATATTCATAGCTTGGTTCTCACTGCTAGTCCTGCACAAGTTTAATTAGGTTCTTCGTAAGAGATTATCCATGATACCAGATCGTTGAATTCCTTCTCAGAAAGAGCAGAAGATGTTCATTTTTTTGGCCGGGTTGGTTTTGAACTGCTAGCTTTGTTTTTAGAAGTTCTCGCACTTGAAGTTTTGATATAAATAATAATACCTTGAGTTAGTTTTTTTGTTTTGTTTTTAATGTTTTCAATCATTGTTCTTTCTCGCTTGATGAAGTACTGAAGTCAGACGACGAAACTGATCTGAAATTTCACTAGATTCTGATTCTTCACTAGAATCACTGGAACTACACGGTACGCTTTCGGACGACATTGAAAGCAAAGCAGTGTTGAATCTGACGTCAAAAACCTATTGTGTATGACGAGACATGATTGGTTAATCGCGCGGAATTTATAATGAGTGTTCTATTTTTAGCTCAATTTGTGCAAATGATGTCGTACAAACCTATTATAGGAGAGGAAGGCTCATAGTACTATTCACCTTATCGCCACCATTTTCAGTACATATAGTAATGTAAGCTTTGAACTGTCTTATTCAGTTCAATTTACGGTTACGTATAACGGTATGGCCAGCAAGGAGCCTCTGAAGGGGTCAGTAAAATGGGATCCCAGATTGACCATTATTTGCACTGGGAAAATTGTGAATGGGAAAAGCGTATTCATTGCAAACAGCATATTATTATAAGCCTTATACATTTTTCAATATGCATTGGTTTGCCGAGACAGCGTAGGAAGTAATTAGCAATGCGCGTACGATTTCCGAGCCTCTAGATTTCAAAAAGTTATAGTGGGCATGCTTCCATACCCCCCATAGCGGCTAATATCCCCCAGTGCCATTTTCCATGCAGGAATTTTAAAACTTTACTTAGAAAATATTCTTCAAAACCAGACGTTCAAATTGAATGTAAGCTGCTAACAGTATTTCCTATTCTCCTCTTCCGGATTGATTAGTATTGTATGTGGTGGTGATGCAGAACGCGAACAAAAATATTACCAGTCTTTTATTTCAGCTGATTGGAACATTAACAACACCTATTTATCTCTATTGAGATCTATATTTACTACTTTGGCAATACATTATATTATTCTATATGGTTAGACCATGTTTACACGAGAGAGGGATAGCCCTAGCGCTGGGATCTTCATAGCAATAGGGACAACTATACATTGCATTTATGCATCAATCAATTCCAGCTGTTACCATTTTCCCGCCAAATAGCAAACAAATCAACAACAAAAAAAGAGAGCAGATTTGTCGTCTTGACATGTACTGTTATAAATGTTGCTAAGTTTCATATTGATTGGATTAAAACTGTAGTAGTTATACAAAAGTCGCTATTTTTGGGCTCTTATGTGCCCAGCGTAGCGCTAGGGATCTCCCTCACTCACGTAAACAGGGCCTTAGAGAGCGCATCTAGCTATATCTCATATTTTAATAGGGTTCTCCCTCACTCACGTAAACAGGGCCTTAGAGAGCGCATCTATATCTCATATTTTATGTATCTATTATTATTATTATTTTATCTAGATATAAATTTAGAACGCTATCGTTAGTACATCGGGCTCACTTATAAAAAAAAACATAAGCATAAGTATAACAAACACAAGTATAAAGTATAAACACAAGTACAAAAAAAAAGGTCTAGCAAAACTAGTTTCGCACAGAGTCACACCGCGGTCAAAAGGGAAAAGTGGTCAGCGGATTGTCGTTCTTATGACGTCATTTCCGATGGGCGCTAGATTCATAGCCATACAACCTGTTGTAGAATGTATATTGTCTGAAAAACATGTATACATTTTGTCTGCGCATGCGTTAGGATTCAGATTTCAAAGTACTATTTGCATAATGGATACTTCAGCTTTTGTCATTCAGTATGCCAACGATGTGCCAACCAGAGATCGATTGGCTGTTGAAACAAAACGTGTGAAAAGCTTTTGTGGAAATGGTTGGCATATTTACATCACAATGTTAATGTTTGTAAACATGAAGTAAGGCTATTGTTTTGCCAAGTGCACTGCTGTGGACGCCTTTAGTGAGCGATCTTCGTCTCTAGAATGAAGTTTAAGAAAATCATTGAAAGGAAATCAATAGTCCGCCTACTTTTGTGGTGCTGTGGATATTTTTTGCGTATAAAGGAACAAAATCCGCCAAAACACGGCAACATTCCTACGGAGACTAGTCGGGTGAATGAGTGATACTTGGACACTTCAAATCCACCGCAAAGCAATTTTTCAACTCCAACAAACAAGACCTTACGAAACTAGCATGAGTGAAGCAATAAATCACGGAAGAAAATTTGTGGGGGGTGAGCTACTAAGAAAGGTTTTCTTATAATTTAGTTTGACACGTCACCAATTCAGATAAACGATTCGCAAACACAATGCTGAATAAAAATCTCAATGTGAATCAAACTTATATCAAACGGTTTACAGCTGATTCTAAGAAGTCCAAAAAAATGAAGAATTAATCTATCCTTGACAATAAACTTCAACACATAGAGTGTTTGTAATATGGTATACATCAGCGATGAAAATCAGTCATAATCATAACAAATAGAGTGTACTGAAACCATAGTACCTAAATAATACGATCTCACATTGAGGGACAATTTTTCTGCTTAAAATAAGTTCTCGAATGCAAAGAATAAGCTTAGAAGAAGTCAATTTGTGCTATTTTCGGCTGGGGGGCGAGTTAATAAGTATTGCTCTTTAAGTAGGAATGTTAGGAAAATACGTGCAAAAATGATAAATACCCAACTGAACCGAGCAAAATACTTTGAGAATACTGAATGTACAGAACTCAAATTCACAGAATGTGACCTTCAATGTGTCAGTACTAACTTTCACTGTGAGGTATCTCTTGAAATCATCTTCGATGAGAATAAACCCAAAGGACAATGTAGCTGGTTTTAGGATAATTCCTTGTTTCGGCGGATTTTGTTCCTTGATATTTTATCATCTACGACCCTTATTCGGAAAAAAATCATCTACAGCAAAACAAAAGTAGGCAGACTATTGATTTCCTTTCAAATACTTTCTTGAACATCATTCTAGAGACGAAGATCGCTCACTAAATCTCCCACCGCAGTGCAATTTGCAAAGAAAATGGCGGCAAATCACTTTCAAATCTGAATTCTAACGCATGCGCAGACAAAATGTATACATGTTTATTGTCTGAGGATACATGTACAGTGGAACCCGGCCTTACGGACACCCGGTTAATACGGACACCCGGTTAATACGGACACCCGGTTATTACGGACATGTTGTTCTGTCCCGGCCGAAATTCATACAAATGTCTGTAAAATATAGCCGTTTAATACGGACACCGAATAATACGGACAACGGACACTTGTTCCTGTCCCAATACGTCCATTTTCATACAAGGTCTACCCGGTTAATACGGACACTTTATTTTCTCAAAACAACGACAATGTGTAAATTGATCGCTTTTTAATTAAATGTACGCACGTTCCGTGCTTTCTCACGTTCAATTTGTAAGTGATCGCTAATTACGTGCATTCAGCGTTTCCCCACTAAAAATAAACAGACCACCAGTGGCATGCAGTCATTATTTCCCCTAAAAATGTAAGTGATGTAAATTGATCGACCCGGTTTATACGGACACCCGGTTAATAAGGACACTCCATCTCGTCCCGATGGTGTCCGTATTAACCGGGTTCCACTGTATAAGATAGCGATACTTTGATGACAAATATTCGAATATTATACACCTATTCCAAATATCGTTGTCCGGGCCGAAAGCAACAAGCAAGAAGCTGACGACCGCAAAGGACTTTGGGAATCTCTTAATTAATTTATTTATCCGTGGTACTTGAGAAGTTATCCCTGCGAGCGTTGAATAGCAATCATTTGGAACTATTCGGCAATTTGAAAATGCATGTTGTCAAAATGTCTACGGATGAATAAATGAATAAGGAGAAAGTCCCAATGCCCGTTGCGGTCGTCAGCTTGTTGCTTGTTGCTTTCGGCGCGGACAACGATTTTTTGGAAAAATTGAATATACTCATCGTTGGAGGGAAACTGTTACCTTTTGACTGCAGTGAGACAGAACATTATTTTATACAATTTCTACCTGAGAGACAACAAAACTCATTAAACACTGTATTACACTTCTACAGTATGTTGGTAATTTGACTAAGCATACCACACATCATTACGTGCTTAGAGTTGATCAGATCAACTGGTTTCCCTCTGCATTACTGAGATGTATCTACACAGGAACATAATTAATTAGCCACAGTCAATATATCAATCAGTCAATTAATCAACCAGTCAGTCAATCAACAAGTCAGTCAATCAACCAGTCAGTCAATCAACCAGTCAGTCAATCAACCAGTCAGTCAATCAACCAGTCAGTCAATCAACCAGTCAGTCAATCAACCAGTCAGTCAATCAACCAGTCAGTCAAACAAACAGTCAGTCAAAGAAACAGTGAGTCAAACAGTAAGTAAATCAGTCAATCAGTCAGTCAGTCAGTCAGTCAAACAGTCAGTCAATCAACCAGTCAGTCAAACTGTGAGTCAATCAGTCAGTCAAACAGTCTGTCAATCAACTAGTCAGTCAATCAGTCAGTCAGCCAAACAGTCAATCAATCAGTCAATCGACCAGTCAGTCAAACAGTAAGTCAATCAGTCAGTCAAACAGTCTGTCAGCCAAACAGTCAATCAATCATGTCAGTCAATCGACCAGTCAGTCAAACAGTGAGTCAATCAATCAGTCAGTCAAACAGTCAGTCAAACAGTGAGTCAATCACTCAGTCAGTCAAACTGTGAGTCAATCAGCCAGTCAAACAGTCAGTCAAACAGTGAGTCAATCACTCAGTCAGTGATCGAGTCAGTCAACCAGTCAAACATCCCGCCAATCCATCGATTTCTCCTTCTTTCTATACATTAACCCTCCATCCAATAAAATCCTATCAACAAACCTCTCCACTATCCTTGCGTTGCCTGTTTGTCGTACCAGAAGCATCTTCCTGAGATGCAGGGGTTGGTGTCACTTGTTGAGGTTTCTGGCAACGAAAGCACATGAGATCTCATTTGTTATTTATGATTTTATTAAATAAAATGAGGGTTTATCGTAATTTCAAAACTTATAGGACAAAAAAATGATTATGATAGCTGGAAAGAGCTCATTGAAATTAGTAAAAATGGGGAGTTTGGAATAGATCGCTTCACAAATTGCGATGAAAACCTACCAGCCTAAATTTCCAAAGGTTTTCATATAAAATTTCGAATTTTGAAATTAAATCTTCGCAATTTGTGAAACGATCTTTTCCAAACTTCACATTTTTACTAATTTCAACGAGCTCTTTCCAGCTATGATAATCATTTTTTGTCCTATGTCTCCTATAAGTTTTTAAACTACACGATAAACGTAACCCTCATTTTATTTAATAAAATAATCAACCAAATGAGATCTCATGTGCTTTCGTTGCCAGAAACCTCAACAAGTGGCACCAACCCCTGCATCTCAGGAAGATGCTTCTGGTACGACAAACGGGCAACGCAAGGATAGTGGAGAGGTTTGTTGATAGGATTTTATTGGAAGGAGGGTTAATTAATAGACAGATGGAGAAATCGATGGATTGGCGGGATGTTTGACTGGTTGACTGATCCACTGACTAAATTTCCAAAGGTTTTCATATAAAATTTCGAATTTTGAAATTAAATCTTCGCAATTTGTGAAACGATCTTTTCCAAACTTCACATTTTTACTAATTTCAACGAGCTCTTTCCAGCTATCATTTTGTTGTCCTATGAGTTTTGAAATTACATGATAAACCCTCATTGATTTATCATCAAAACTTACCGGTTCTTGACCACTTGGGTGTTGAGTGAGGTTGGGGTTGCTAGGAGTCTGCATGTTGCCAGCAGCCATTGGATTATGCACAGTGACATAGCAAGGTTGTTGCTGTTGTTGTTGTTGCTGCTGCTGCTGCTGCTGCTGCTGCTGCTGTAAGAAAAGAAGATAAAGTCAAATGAACACGAGAGAGAGAAGATGAAAGACGACTAAAATGTAACAAGGTTGTTGTTGCTGCGGATGTAAGACAAGGCGATGAAGTCAAATGAATAGGGAAAGAAAATGAAAGAAGAAGTCACAGAAGGGCAATGAAATGAAAGGGGATAAATGGAAAGGGATTGTGCAGAAACGAAAACACAACAAGTGAAAACAAAAGAAGGAAAAGATCGAAAAGTTAAAGGAAGAAAAAGAAGGGACAGGGAAAACAAGGGAAAAGAAGAAGACAATGAAAAATAGAAAAAAGGAAAACAAAATGGCGTCTACAGGTGCGGATGCATGGTGTAACAATGCGCACAATATTGACAGCAGCATATGCACGATTTTAACATATGTCCACCTCAGCAACATGTGCATGCAATATTGCAGGAGTAGGTTTGTGTTGTACTACAATGCATGCAATATTACAGGAGTAGGTTTGTGTTGTACTACAATGCATGCAATATTGCAGGAGTAGGTTTGTGTTGTACTACAATGCATGCAATATTGCAGGAGTAGGTTTGTGTTGTACTACAATGCATGCAATATTGCAGGAGTAGGTTTGTGTTGTACTACAATGCATGCAATATTGCAGGAGTAGGTTTGTGTTGTACTACAATGCATGCAATATTGCAGGAGTAGGTTTGTGTTGTACTACAATGCATGCAATATTGCAGGAGTAGGTTTGTGTTGTACTACAATGCATGCAATATTGCAGGAGTAGGTTTGTGTTGTACTACAATGCATGCAATATTGCAGGAGTAGGTTTGTGTTGTACTACAATGCATGCAATATTGCAGGAGTAGGTTTGTGATGTACTACAATGCATGCAATATTGCAGGAGTAGGTTTGTGTTGTACTACAATAACCTTGGTCACAACAATTGCAAAGGTGGACAAACGCTGCAACAGAATTGCCAGCAATATTGTGCGCAATGTTACAACATTGCAATTGGTCTGCATGCTGTAAAGTACGCTAAAATAAATGAATTGAATATGACGAGAAGTATAATGAATTCAGAACCCCCAAGGGGGGGGGGGGGGGGGGATACTCAGGGATATATAATGCTCATGACGTCATCATAAAGTATCATGAATATTCAATGAAGTTTGCATAGTGTCTATACTGACCATGATATAAGGCTGATTAGTTGCCATGGCAGCAGAGGGTTGCAATACTACATACTGTGGCTGTAGGACATAGTCATTGACAATAAATTGACTATTGACTAAAATGACGTTACGGCAAGCCAACAAATTTTGAAATACACAAATACACTAATTTGATTATTGCAATTGAAAGAACTCCCTGATTAAGCTATATTTTCAACTCAGTGAACATAATGTCCAATTGTTAACATACATGTATATGTATAAATCTGATACATTTAACTAAGAACATTACAATATATATGTTCAGATACTTGATAAAATATTAAAGACCATTCATACTTAAGGTGACTCCGTTATCATTCTCGGCGCACTCGTCTATGACAAACTTTGGGTCATAACTTCCTCTGCTTTTATGCAATTGCCATAAAACATTGGCAACAATTAGAGCTATCATTCACCTATAATACAATATAATTCGATTGCACTGCAGAACATTTTTGAAAATAATATTAGAACTTGAGTAAAGTCAATGTTTTGGATAAAATTGGATATTGCGAAAAATACGGTGGCCCATAACTGTCACGGCAACACCAAATCCCACGGCACTACACAATTAACTTCATTCATTCATTCATAATTCACGGCAAAAGAACCAATTTCCACGGCACTACACAATAAATTCACGGCAAAAGAACCAATTTCCACGGCACTACACAATAAATTCACGGCAAAAGAACCAATTTCCACGGCACTACACAATAACCGGCACGGCAAAAGAACCAATTTCCACGGCACTACACAATAACCGGCACGGCAAAAGAACCAATTTCCACGGCACTACACAATAACCGGCACGGCAAAAGAACCAATTTCCACGGCACTACACAATAACCGGCACGGCAAAAGAACCAATTTCCACGGCACTACACAATAACCGGCACGGCAAAAGAACCAATTTCCACGGCACTACACAATAACCGGCACGTCACAGGAAACCCACTTTACACCAATCTCGAGCCCAGAGTCTGCCGGCTTTTTTTTTTTTGGCGCCAACCCGCTGACCAAAAGCCGGCAGACTCTGGGCTCGAGATTGAGGTTGACCACCCCAACACCCGCACCTTGCACGTACCGCTGACCATTCTCTCTCCATTGTTCTCTCTCCATTGGTCAGCGGTTACTCACCTTTTCGGACTGCATCAGTGTCTATATACAGACTACCTCGAGTTGTCCCTCGAGTTGGCAGTTATATATATTTTTAAATAGTGTTTTGAGAATGTTCTGTTCTGGATGCGGGGAAAGTATACAAAGTGGAGACAATTTCTGTTCGAAATGTGGAAAAGGTAAGTCGTATAAACGCATTGATCTAAGTAATTTTACTGACGTGCACTAGACTATCGATCGCACGTGGGATACCTTGGCCAAAACTACTCTCCTTAAATCAAGCAGCAGTGTCAAATTGAACTCAAGAAATGAAAAGAGCAGCTCAATCAATATTAGTAATCGTTGGGAGAACAACTACAGAATACAGGGCCACTCAGGGCCACCGTATCGGCACTCTTTGAGAACGAGGAATAACACAATGGGCTCTATTGTTATCCAAAACTACTCTCCAATACAGGGCCACTCAGGGCCACCGTGTCGGCACTCTTTGAGAACGAGGAATAACACAATGGGCTCTATTGTTATCCAAAACTACTCTCCAATACAGGGCCACTCAGGGCCACCGTGTCGGCACTCTTTGAGAACGAGGAATAACACAATGGGCTCTATTGTTATTCAAATGATGGGCCCTGTATTCTGTAGTCTAAGATCTCAGATTTGAACCAATGCGTAGATATGTCAACATAGTTGTAACCCAACGACATTTCATTTCTTGAGTTCAATTTGACACTACTGCTTCTCGCCGGAAGCGTGGCTCACGTACGAACGTTGGCGTGCTGTGTTGAGTAGCGATGTATATTTCTGACCTGTGATTGGCCTATTTCAAACTATGTCAACCGCCTAATAATTGCTTGGGTGATAACAAAGGGAAAGGAATGTTATTTGGGTTTAAGCATAGGCAGCCCAACCATTGCTTTTGAGGCTACTAAATAAACAAAGAAAATGAGTATTTGCGTCTTTTTTGATGGGTTTCCTGTGGTAGAGCGCGCGCACAATACGTATTTGTTGGGTTCCCTGTGCATAGAAATGTATGATGTTGGGCTCCCTGTGTGTGTCCCGCGCGCGCGTCCCGCAGTACATGTGTATATTGAAACAAGGTATGAAACTCGGTCACGTGACAAATACGTTTTTGCTCCTAATCTTTGTCAAAATGACGTGAAAATTCAATTTTTCTTCGAATAACTAAACTTTACCGTATTCTCTAAACACTTTATAAATGTCAGTCTTCTAACTTCACCGTACGCTGAGAAACTTAAATTTTGACATTTTGCGCCTCATGGCCTGATGTGCGGTGGTACTTTTCTGGTGCACTTTTCCGTGAAACATTCAGATTTTATGATCCATATCTCTTTGAATTATTGTGGTTATTTTGAAAACAAGACGACATAAACTTCCAGTGATTCATTTTGCTGCATGATACCAGATCGTTGAATTCCTACTCAGAAAGAGCAGAAGATGTTCGTTTTTTGGCCGGGTTTTGTTTTTAGAAGTTATCGCACTTGAAGTTTTGATATAAATAATAATACCTGGAGTTGCTTTTTTGTTTTGTTTTTAATGTTTTCAATCATTGTTCTTCCTCGCTTGATGAAGTACTGAAGTCAGACGACGAAACTGATCTGAAATTTCACTAGATTCTGATTCTTCACTAGAATCACTTTTCGGCCGACATTGAAAGCAAAACAGTTTTGAATCTGACGTCAAATTCCTATTGTGTTAGACGCGACATGATTGGTTAATCGTGCGGAATTTTTAATGAGTGTTCTATTTTTAGCCCAATTTGTGCATTTGATGTCACACAAACCCGCTATGTCAGTTTGCAATTATACAGTCTCCGTGCTGCTCACTAGTATCTTTATAAAAAAAATTATGTACTTATCTTGTTTTATCATCATGTATCAGAAGAAATGATATAATTTATTAATCAATTAATCAACTGACCAATATAAATGGAATTATCATAGTGAAAATATATAAATATATTGTTTCAATTATAGAATGTGCATCTGGATCTGCATGTGCTTCAAATGAATCAACACCACCAATTCTGATGAAAACTGTTAAAGCCCCTGCCACTGCTCTTGCCAAAGCCCCTGTCAAGTCATTTGCTGATTATAGAAAAAACAAAGGGAAGCAGTGGAAAACAAAAGTCACAAAATCTAAAAGCCAGGAGAGTGAGAAAGAAAAAGATGTCTTAATAAATATCGGCATCATGGAATGGAATGAAAAGGAGAATATCCTCAAAACAAAAAGAGGTAAAAAACTTGTTTTGAGGGTTGACCAAGCAATTACCTACCAGGCCCTTAAGAAGGAAGCTGAAGATAAATGGAAAATATTCCATAGCAACATGTACGATCCAGAACAATCATATAACCTCTTATATGAAGATGGTTCGAAGGCTGTTTTCCTGCCTGGATCAACAAGTGAAGAATTCACATTAAAGAAATACCAACAGGAAATTCAAAAAGATTTCAAGAGAATATCACTCTATTTGGTGACCGATGAAGATTACAAAACATCAATTGGTGAAGGTGAAAATGATGATGAAGAAGAACTGATGAGCTCTGCCTTTGAGACCAGTGAATCCAAGAGATCTAAACGTTCCAGTTCACCAATTGATGTTACTGTTGCTGTGCCTAAAAAAAAGGGAACTTTTTCTGCATCTACATGTAGTTCATCTTCCACTTCTGCATCTACCTCTACTTTGGTCAGTCAATTAAATGAAATAATAGGTCTGGACCAACAACTTGCACAACAACTGCAAGACATGTATGATCACGAGGATGAAACAACCATTGCAACCACTAGCAAAAGCCAGAATGGAGCTGACAACGAAGAATTCGCCATCACTGACTCATCGTCACTCATAAATGCCTTGAACAGCAAAGTAGATACCTCAGGACAGTTTTATATGGTTTTGAGAAGAGGATCTGATCTTTTCCGAAAACTGTCAATTTGGAAAAGGGTAGCAAAGAGAGATGATGTGGCAGAAAACTATCCCTTGAGAATATGTTATGCTGCAGAAGAAGGAATAGACACCGGGGCTATGTCTAAGGAGTTTTTTACTGTTACACTGCAGCAAATTGGTTCCACAATGTTTCCTAGTGGTAGTCCAATAGATTCCACCTTTCATGTCCACAATGGAAATTTTCGCACCTGCGGAAATATAGTGGCAGCCAGCCTTGCACAGGGAGGCCCTCCGCCTAGCTTCATGGAAGAAACAGTATATGATATGATGGCTAAATCCAATGTTGATCTTTTAAACATTGATGTGGAAAAGCACTTAACAACTGGTGATAAGACATTGATACAGTCAATCAAAGATGACCTGGCCTCCAACTCTGACACCATTGTTGACCATGGATACACTGGCCCAATTAATTCTTCTCATATGGAAGATATTGTGAAATCTATTGCTGTATCCATTGTCTCAAAGAGGGAAGTGTACTTGAAAGAATTCATGGAGGGGCTTAACAACTTTGGTGTTGCAGATGCAATCAAAGCACATCCAGATGTTTTGAAGGAACTTTTTGTGATTCCATCACAAAATAGTATGAAAGTTGATGCTAATTACCTGTTTTCCATTTTGGTACCACACTATTCACCACAGGGCAGTACTAGACGACAGACAGAAGAAGCGATGATGGATTCTTTTCAGGATTTGCTGTTTCGCATTGAAGATGGGAAAAGTTTGCCTTCACTTGCCGAACCAATAGCATGGATTGAAGAGCATCCATCCTTAAGCACAGATGACTCTTCAGCTGAACAGCCTGAAGAATACCATACTGCTGATTTCTCAGTTCCTGGAGTTATGGGTTGGCTAACAGGCCAGAAACACAAGCCATTAGGTAATGAAAGCTTTACAATAGATGTCCAGTTTAATCATGACTGTATGACTGACAACCCAAAGCATACACTATGTTTTCCCATTGTTGGAGCTTGTGCCAAGCATATATCCATGCCAGTAGAACACATGAAAACATCCGCCAACTTTGATGAAGTATTCTTCTTGGCCTTTGGTAAGGGACAATCCTTTGCAAGAGTTTGAATCATTTATAAATACAGTATGTATATTGATAATAATCAATGTTGATCATGTCTGTAGTTTTACTATACTAAATACATGTACATGTAGTTTCTTACAGAGCATTGATTGCATGGTAACATACATATATTATACCAGTAGTCATCTCTCAAGGGGAAGTTTAGTGAATGTTTGTTACTGTTTATGATAAAATTATTGAGTAATCAAGTATAGAGTACAAACACTAAATAGCACTAATTAAAGGAAAGGAAGAAATAGTTTTTTATTAACATCAATTGGTCCTACCAAGTGTTTGTGCTCTATTAATTAGACAACTTGGTTGAAATAAGACAAAGAGCTAGTTGGCTTAAAGAGTTGAAAAGTTGAATTAATGAATAATTATTGGTTTGAATAGGAATACATATTGTAACTTACAAAAATGAATGACTCAGTGATATGATTTAATTTTAGATTACAAAACTTTATCCATAGATTAGCTTAGAGTTGTATATAGCTAATAATTACAGATTGTCAGTCAGAGTACGTCAGTCAGAGTACATGTACATGCTACTTGGCTGAGTAATAGAGCTACATTGATATATTTAAAAGTATGTTGTCTTTTAAAATACATTGTAGATTAGACAGTTGAGTTATACCCATTTACATTTCTATATTCATTCAGTTTCACCTCCAATTGGATAGGTTTGGCCCATTTCAATTAATTGAATGCTAGTCACTAGGCACTTAAAACTGAATGGTAAACAACAAAAAATGGACATATTTTAATAATTTAAAAGGTTAGAGTGCAAACACTAAAACCGTGAAACAGTACTAACTAATTAGTACTAAATAGCACCAATAAAACAATAGAAAACAAAAGACATTGCACTATATATATTTAGTGCTAATTAAAGTTAGCACTGTTTCACGGTTTTAGTGTTTGCACTCTACTGTTGTTAAGAATATATATATGTTATATTCTTAGACTATCGAATTTAAATATAATGTAAAAAATATATTTATGATAATTATAAAATCAATAATTTTGATTTTTTTGTTGATTAAAAGTTATATAAAATTTGTTGTGGCTTAAAATGATCTTTGGTTGAATTTAATTTGAACGGTTCAAATTTAAATTCAATATGAACACCTTTTATTACTAAGGTTTAGGGTTAGTATCAGGGAAGAATTTAGTGATCAAGTGACCGAGTGAGACTGGAACTGAATCTATGAATTCTAATACGCAACAAAATAATTGGTGTTTTAGTGGTAAATCGAGAGGTCAGAGGTTTAAACCTCAGTCAGGTAAGAAACAAATATGTTAATGTTATTTTTTTTAGATACCGGTAGATAAGATACATGGCAGCTTTGAAAGAAGGGAGTGGTGAAAGAGATAGTGAGATATGAGAGAGAAATAATGTTTGTAATGTACGGTGTAGAGCTTAATTGCCTAGACCACGAGTCCTTTTTCTACACTGTAAAGGCGCCACTATTTATAATATAGCAATGATATAATGCACGCTCTGATTGGCTAATATATCTATCAACTATTTCCCCATGGGTTGCACGCTATTTCTGAATGCTATATTATAAATCAATTAGTCAACGATTGTTCATGCGCCCATTGCATTATAGACGCACTCCACAAAATATAAAGAACAATTAACAAGCTAGAGTCATACTAGGCTATGGTCATTCAAATGCAACCAAGTACGCAGACCAAAGTAAACCAGTGGTTTGCTTTGATATGGTTTATAGCTCAGTTGTCATGTACAGGTTTAATACAGGAAGCCCATCCACATCACATTGAGTTATACTTTATATTTTGTGGCTATTTTGCCTCCGCAGCACTAGTTTGTAATGTTTATCACCTGTTTCCAATGCTGAATCTATTCTTAGTGTTCGTTTGCAGTCCAAACAATCATATTCCCTTCCCTACCCCTGCTTAGTGAATCTGCTGTCAAGCCAGCAGTAGATTTGGAATTCTGTGACGTCAAAATGACGTCAATCCGATTCTGCTGCTTCCAATCTGCTGCTGGTCGAATCTGCTGCTGGCAAATCTGCTGCCAGAATCAATCTGGTCCCATTCAATAAATTAATCTTCCAGCATTGTCAGACTAGTCACAGTTGTCTATGTACATTAGTGATTTTGACACAAACTATTCACATCATTCTATGGATTTCTTTTTAATTGACTCCATTTTCAGCAACATCAATGAGCTGTTGGTACAGTTGATATGATTCCTGCCAGTCACTTGGTTGGGTGATTCCAAGGGCTCTTTGAGCATAGGCAAAATATTCTTGATGCTCATTAATTTCATCATCCTGAATAATGTGTGCAGAAATATAATCAATTTCTGCTGGATTAACTTGTAGAAGAAGATTGGATGTACCTCCATGATGTTCTGGCAAATAAAATAGTGAATCTGGCCGACCTCCCACTGTGTCATGCCTTGATTTGCGAATAACATGTGTGTTCCAATGATCTTTAACAAAATTTAAATCCTCTTGAAGAACACCTGAAAAACAATACCAGAGGCATTCCATTTTTGATTTTGAAGAAGAGTCTATGATACCCTGAGATTCCAAATCTTTAAAATAGTTTCGCCACCATATTGATCTATTTCTAGCATAAAAAGACCACCATCCTTCAATCCTCTGGTTCCTGGGAGATGAAACATAACGGTGAGCATCTGGGTTTTCACGGAAATATGATTGCATTGAAGCTGCCAATCCATTCTCTGTTCCAAGATCAGTAACTAACTCCACGGGACATCCTTGGAGTTCTTTTACAGCATCAATATAATATCTAGCAATATTATTTGGTGAATTGTTTGAACGGGTGACCTCGAGCCATAAAATCTTACGGCTGAAACCATCAATGGCTCCATGGATTGCAAATCCAAAAGGCTTGATCTTGTCATAGCCATCCATGTGCCAAGCATAATTAGGCCCTGGATTTTGATATACCCGTCTCTTCAAGCGGTGGGCTTTCCTTGATTCAGTACCTTCAGGATCCAATTCTTTTAGTACATCTTGCACCACTATCCGAGGAACTCTCAAACCTTCCATCTCAAGAGTGTGCCAAACTGTCCTGTAGCCACCTGAGGACCCAGGGCCATTTATAATCTCAGTGACACGGGTTCTAACTCTTTCAATCATATTCTCTGAATTTTCCTTACTTGCAAAATCTCTTCTTCTTAGACCATAACTTTTCAGTCGCCTTAATAGTGTACTATAACTTATTTCATGCCCATGTCGTTTGGACATAAACAGTAGAATCTCTTCATAACTAAATCCTCTTCCAAAATAGTACTTCAGGATACTTTCCTCATCAAAGTCATCATCTGCAGAATCTGACTCCACTCCACTGTGTGCTACATGTACATCTGAAAGTACAGAATAGCCTATTGGTAAACAACAAAATATAATAAAGCACATACATACAATCATACTTTATTGTACATCCCAATCCGGGCTATTTAGTTACAATGATAATAAATAATATATACATGTCATAATACTGTATAAGAATGTAACAATATTACATGTATAATTAAACAAAATGTACTAAATATATTGTAATAAATATACTGGCTTTTAAAGATTTCTAATTTCTACCAAGGTGGAAATGGAATGAAATATAAAATCCCAAATTTCATTAGGATTTGCATAGGAAATGTGCTGGATCTTCTCATAGTTAACTATGATCTTCTGGATGGCATTTTAGAAAACATTTTATAAGCTTATTTGTATAAATGCAATTTCTCCTGTGTCACACATTATGAGTTGTAACCCAACGATTACTAATATTGATTGAGCTGCTCTTTTCATTTCTTGAGTTCAATTTGACACTGCTGCTTGATTTAAGGAGAGTAGTTTTGGCCAAGGTATCCCACGTGCGATCGATAGTCTAGTGCACGTCAGTAAAATTACTTAGATCAATGCGTTTATACGACTTACCTTTTCCACATTTCGAACAGAAATTGTCTCCACTTTGTATACTTTCCCCGCATCCAGAACAGAACATTCTCAAAACACTATTTAAAAATATATATAACTGCCAACTCGAGGGACAACTCGAGGTAGTCTGTATATAGACACTGATGCAGTCCGAAAAGGTGAGTAACCGCTGACCAATGGAGAGAGAACAATGGAGAGAGAATGGTCAGCGGTACGTGCAAGGTGCGGGTGTTGGGGTGGTCAACCTCAATCTCGAGCCCAGAGTCTGCCGGCTTTTGGTCAGCGGGTTGGCGCCAAAAAAAAAAGCCGGCAGACTCTGGGCTCGAGATTGGTGTAAAGTGGGTTTCCTGTGACGTGCCGGTTATTGTGTAGTGCCGTGGAAATTGGTTCTTTTGCCGTGCCGGTTATTGTGTAGTGCCGTGGAAATTGGTTCTTTTGCCGTGCCGGTTATTGTGTAGTGCCGTGGAAATTGGTTCTTTTGCCGTGCCGGTTATTGTGTAGTGCCGTGGAAATTGGTTCTTTTGCCGTGCCGGTTATTGTGTAGTGCCGTGGAAATTGGTTCTTTTGCCGTGCCGGTTATTGTGTAGTGCCGTGGAAATTGGTTCTTTTGCCGTGAATTTATTGTGTAGTGCCGTGGAAATTGGTTCTTTTGCCGTGAATTTATTGTGTAGTGCCGTGGAAATTGGTTCTTTTGCCGTGAATTATGAATGAATGAATGAAGTTAATTGTGTAGTGCCGTGGGATTTGGTGTTGCCGTGACAGTTATGGGCCACCGTAGAAAAATCTGTCCGTTTTTTTTGGATGAAAGTTTTGGAATCACTTTAGATTGACATAATTCATAACCTGAGCAAGTTTTAGCAAAATCGTTGGAGCTAAAGCACGGCCGCATGAAAACAACCAAAATTAAGCACGGAAATTAGCTCCAACGATTGCTTTCGCTCCAACGATTTTGCTAAAACTTGGTCAGGTTATGAATTATGTCAATCTAAAGTGATTCCAAAACTTTCATCCAAAAAAAACGGACCGATTTTTCGCAATATTCAATTTTATCCAAAATATTGAGTTTACTTAAGTTATAATATTATTTTTTTAAATGTTCTGCAGTGCAATCGAATTATATTGTTTTATAGGTGAATGAAAGCTCTAATAGTTGCCAATGTTTTATGGCAATTGCATAAAAGCAGAGGAAGTTATGACCCAAAGTTTGTCATAGACGAGTGCGCCGAGAATGATAACGGAGTCACCTTAAATACAAGTTTACCTACCTGTTGCTGCTGGTTGCTAGATACATATACCTGGTTACTAGGGGCCACTGGTGCATTACTGCCATGTGCCACGACATAAACTGCAGGCTATAATTTACAAGTCATTAATATGTATTATTATCTGATTGACACGGTTTTCTTTGTTCTTTGTAGGGTTTTATATCCCATTCCATCATTACGGACTCACGCTATTTTGGTAAGTATAGAGTGACTTTAAGACATGTTTTTTCATGTTTTTCTCCACTAAATAGGCACAGCTTTTGTAGCCTGTGTCACGTTTGTGTTTACCGAGAATCCTTCAGGTATTGTGGGGTTTTGAATACATTATATAGTCGAACTATATGACCATCAGAGTACCGTGTTTGTTTGTCCTTCGATGGCCCGATGTGATGACCTACATAAACTTTATTGAATACTCCGCCCCGTAGGGTTATAGAATGCATGTGTCCAAGTTCAACGTTTAGCGATTCACAACCCCTTTTGAAGGACAAGCAATTCCCATTTGGGATTTTTTTTATTTTTTTGAACTTATGAGCCAGCGGCTGCAAAGGGAAAACGGAGCCCCGTCAGGGGAATTATCGAAGGACAAACAAACACGGTACTCTGATGGTCATAGTTCGACTATAAAATGTGTTCAAAACCCCACAATACCTGAAGGATTCTCGGTAAACACAAACGTGACACAGGCTACAAAAGCTGTGCCTATTTAGTTGAGAAAAATAAATGAAAAAACATGTCATAGAGTCATTGGGCTCCTGAGGGTCGTACGGCGAGAGTACTGCCTCCTCCGCATGCAACCCCTTTTTGGAGTTGCATGCGGAGGAGGCTAGGGCGAGAGGGAAACCAAAGACAACGTGGAGAAGGACGGTGGAGAGTAAACAAAATAAGACAGGGTAGGCAAGCTGAATGTCAATAAAGTGGTGGCGCTGAACAGGAAAAGTTGGACATATAATGTAAATGCCTTAATATATATGCGTCTACTGGGCAAAGAGAGATCATTGATGATGATAATGTCATCTCTATAAACCTGAAGTTTCTGTGTGTTTCTTATTTTTCAATTGGGACTTTTAAGTTAAAACATCATAAATATATATTTTTGTAGTTATATGATTGAGTTTCCTCAACCCAAATTTATTGATAGACCAAGCTTTCGGGATAATAGCCCATCATCAGGGTTAGAATAGTCAATCTTCAGTTACAATCAAGGGAGCACGGCAGAATATTGTTTTTATCCGTTGTAAACTCGATTAATTACTCAGGATAAAATCCGCTGAACATAAGCATGAAGGCGCACGAACGTGCCGAGCATAGCGCGAGATATTCCGTTCGGAAAGTATAGCGCGAGATATTTGTGGCCAGCGGTTTATTTTACTAATCAAAAAACAGTGGATCGTACGAAAATCGGACTCAAACAATATTCTGCCGTGCTCCCTTGTTACAATCAGCTGTTACAAACAAAAAACGCGTGTACACATACGTGCGCGCGCATAACGTAGCGCGTGCTAATCATATGCACAGACAAATAGAATGTAAACAATTACAGATAAGTAAATAAAATAAATAACATAATTGAAAAGATAAATAATACTGCAATGAGTTACATGATAAAACACAAATTACAAGCTAACATTAACATTTGTTAATCAATGGAATGGAATTGTTGGGAAGAATTATACCGCTGTCTCTATTGGTGATGGAATTAGTGTTCTCAGTGAGTGAAAGAGAAGGGGTAGGAAGGCCTGGCAAGGAAGGAGGAGGGAGATCGAGTCCTGATTGAAGAAATGTCAAGAAAGACTCAACTGAATTCCTTGCAAAACCTTGTGATAATGCAACATTGCATTTATCAGGATCAGGTGCTGTTTTCATCCCAAACAGTATATACTTAAGTGTCATTGTCTGAGAAAACCGGGCAGAGTTGAAAGATGGGGGTCGGCCGATTCCTTTCAAATTGCTATCATTTATTACCTATAGGAATAGATTAAGAATGGTCGTATTTAAAGTTTGGTTCAGGCTTTTGCTCGAAAGTTGACCACCCCCCCTTGTTTTGCATCAAAATCGCCCTGAAAGACGCTAAAATTTCGGGTCACTTTGGCGCTCTGTAAAACTCATATTACATGATTTTCTATGATACATTTAGTTTGGTTGTAATATTTAGCCTATGTAGAGCTGGGTTACATGCAATAATGGCAAATTTTCGAAAAACATCTTATTTTCACTTCGAGTTAAAAGTCAGTTGTCGACGGCCTTCGGCGGTCGACTAAATTTAAGCCATTTTATGGAGGTCCGTTCCTAAAAGTGCGGCAGTTTATTTTCTTAATTTAGCCATTTTTAACAAGTTTATTCTTTCCTTTCTTGATTTCCAAAAACTCTTACTCGGATATTTTCAACGACTTCGCGTGAGCAGCCTCCGACTCTTCAAGGTAGTCGGCTCTTTTCCCGTCAAATTTTGTTTGTTTATCATCAATAAGTCGGACTTGGTTCTTCGTATACTGTCTTTTTAACCGCAAGCCACTCTTTAGTGCTTTAAAAGACCTTAAAATCTTACAAGAACATGATAAAAGGTAAATAGCTTCGTTTCACACATACTAATTAAGTCAATAAACACTCAGTCAGTCAATTTCAGCAGATTGTGTGACAGAAGTGTTTGATCGCGATTTTGCGGGAAAACAAGGGTTTCAAGCTCTCGCTATGTACAACATATTACAATCCAATCAAAAGAAATATATGTATTAATGCCTAGATGGATTTATTCAGTAAATCATACCATTATTAAACATTTGAGAGTTCGTCCGCAAATCATCATTTAGAATCTGTATGTCAACAGCGACACTAAATGAATACCTAATTACTTCATTGAACATGGCCACGCATCACTAATTTAAATTTGGCTGTATTCACCGTTAAAGTAGCATTGGATTGCTGATACAATAGTATTGTAATATCTTGTAATCCAGTGAGTTAAAAATGATTTGATATACAACAAATCAACAAACTAGTGTGTTCAGTTACAGACATAACTGGACTATAACTCTCACCAGCCAATCTCTCTACTGTCCAGTCGATGTCCAGTCTCATATTGCGTCAGTCCACGCACTGAGCCGGCCCCGTCCACACTAATCCGTTTTCGTTTGAAAACGCATACTTTTTTATCCGTTTTTAGCGATCGTCCACTAATAATAATAATATGTCGGTTCTTATATAGCGCATTCCACTGACAAACAATCAAATGAAAACATAGATGAAAACGGAGGTTTTCGAAAACGCTTTCAAAAGTGGAGACGTTTGAAAACGCCGCATGCAGGTCTCAGATCCAGGAAAAGATGTGACCGTTTCCCGAACCGGCAGTTTTTGTACCTTTTTATGAATAAATTAAACATTCAAGAAGCTATATATATATTACTCTTACTTTGAAAAAATTGACCGTTCTCCGGAAAACGGCGTAAACCGGTCTGGATCTGCGCCTGGATCTATATTTGGTGCAAAAACGGAGCTTTTCAGAAACGCTTACGTCACAACTGGTTATGCAAGCCGCAGTTACCCGCAGGAAAAGAAGGGTATATATCTCCACAGGGCCCCCTAATTCATCAATAATTTCACAAAAATGCTAGTAAAAGAATAAAAGTAATTATAGAGAAAAAGCTTTGTTTGATTAAAACTCGGCATAATGAACGTTTCCAGCTAAAATTACAAATTATATTACATTATATTGTTTTTTGTTTAAGGGTTAGAGACTGATGTGAGTGCTTTACCGGCAAATAGACGCACGCGCTGGCTGTAGAATGAACGAGAATTCAAATACTGCTCGAGGCGTAGCCGAGTGCAGTATGAAGAATTTCGAGTTCATTCTACAGCCAGCAAGTGCGTCTACTTGCCGGTAAAGCACGAACTAGAAGTCTCTAACTCATTTATTATTCAAACTGAATACACTGCAGTTGTGAAATGTTCAAAATATAATTTTAATCACGGTAAATAAGCAAATATATATTTAACTAGATCTTCCGACGTCTCCGCTGGATATCTCCTCTACAACCATTCCAATTGCAACTATTCTACAAAGAAAACACGAATAAAGCATTTATTTTTTTGTTTTTAAGTCATAACAAGGCAAGTTTCATTCATCAATTTTCTTTATCACGCGCGCGCGCGCGGTGTATCGCGGTGTACCACGCGCGCGCGTGACAAAGAAAAACAAAAAGCGATCACGCTGGGCTAGAACAGTATTGAAATCGGCGCTTTGAGCGTGATTGTTAATAACTTTTGACAGTATAGTCCGATGAACTTCAAATTTCACATGTAAAGGGTACTCGCCAAAAGAAAACTTTTGTTCGTTTTAGTTTTATCACTGTTACGATTTTTGGCGGGAAAATGACGTCACCAATTTAGTGGGAAATCGAAAATAAGTAACTTGGTGAATTTTAATACGCGCGTTTGAAAGAACTCATTGAGATATGTTCAAAACCGTAGAGATAATTGACAAAGTCATATGCAATCAGAAGATATGATTTTTAAAAATTTGGTAATTCCACTACTTTTGCTTAAAAATGCAATATTCAAAAAATCATATCTTCTGATTGCATATGACTTTGTCAATTATCTCTACGGTTTTGAACATATCTCAATGAGTTCTTTCAATCGCTCTTATTAAAATTTACCAAGTTACTTATTTTCGATTTCCCAATTAAATGGTGACGTCATTTTCCCGCCAAAAATCGTAACATTGATAAAACTAAAACAAACAAATTTTTTATTTTGGCGAGTACTCTTTACATGTGAAATTTGAAGTTTATCGGACTATACTGTCAAAAGTTATTAACAATCACGCTCAAAGCGCCGATTTCAGTACTGTTCTAGCCCAGCTAATTACTTTTATTCTTTTATTAGCATTTTTGTGAAATTATTGATTAATTAGGGGGCCCTGTGGTATCTCTGGCGCTATTGGAGCGTGCGTTGGGGGAGGAAAGGGGAGGGGGAGGTGAAGGAGGAACGGTGGGCGGGGAAGGGGGAGGAGGGTGTTTGGAATAAAATTACTTTTTTTAATTCAACGTGTCAATCGATCTAGCATTACTGCTAATTTGGGACACGACTCTCAACACTCATTTCTTACTACATTCTCTATTATGTACTATACACCCAACGCTTATCTCACTAGTTCGTTTTTAATGAGGGAGGAAAACCGGAGTACCAGAAGAAAAACCCTCGAAACAAGGGAGAGAACGAACTGACAAACTCAACTCACATGAAGTGCCCGATTCGTGAATTGAACCAGGCACCACAGCGTTTCATGAGAGGCGAATGCTCTCCCCACTCGGCCACCATTGCTCCCTAGAGGGGGGATGGGGAAAAAGGAGGAGGGGGAACGGAGGAAGGAGGAAGGGGAAGCGGGACGGGGGAGGGGGGGGAGGGAGGAGGGGAGATGGGGTAGGGAGCAGGCGGGAGACGTGCACGAGGAGTTTGAGAGGTGCACTACAGTCAAAGCCAGGCTATAGAAACTGCTATAAACTACAGATGGTTTAACGCCTGTTCTTGACAATAACGGAAGCGCATAAATTAAAAATAAGGTACAGTACCAAAATCAACAATTTACGGCGTCGAAACCACCCCTCCCCTCCCCTCCACATTCTCCCATCCAGATAACCAAAACAGAAAATGAGAAAAGAGAGGAATACAAATCATAATCGTTAACTGTTTTGTTTATACCACATACAAGCAATTCGTGTTTTAGAGTAATGTTCAGTGTTTTGTACATTTGAAAATCAAAGGAATATATAAGTGTTCTTTAACGATAATAGTTTTTTTCAGTTTTTACGCGTAATGAAATAATGGTTCAAATGACGTTCGGCTGCACTGGTGGCAGCCTTCACGTGAAAACCGTGAAAACTATTATCGTTATGTCTAACTCACGCGAAACTGGCCTAAAAGTACCCATTTCTTTTTTCTTAGAAAACTAAGCTAACGACTAGTAGATTAAAAAACTCACTTGACCCATGTTTGGGTATAGGGGTGCCGCTGAGGGTTTGAAACCCTGGTCCTGTTTAGGACAAAATATATATACTAAAATATCCACCCTGTCTAGGACAACACCCTCTATTTTATGACCCTATTTAGGACAAAGGACAAAATACTGTCTTCTGTCTGGCAGGTCTACTGATACAGTACACAAAAATTCATCACCGACGACAATCGTACATTACCATACCCTGTTTAGGACAGACTCACATAACATTATATACCCAGTCAAAAACGATACCCTGTCCAGCGACACGCCCCCGTATAGCCCAGACCCTACTAACAGAACTGCACCGTGAACTTTCAGATGAAAACGAACAAATGATCGATATATCCATAGTGAAACACATGAGTTTCTCATACACACGAGATAATTGTAATACTGATAGCACAACACAATTCAAAAGTAACAATTATTTATTTCAGGTAACCACTCAGTAAGGTTCATTTGTACGACTGTGTAATCTTGAAATTAAAACACTAATAACTATTAATTGTCCTGAATTACTCTGTGATAAATCAAATACAAAATTTTGATTCCATTTTAATGACAATGAAGCAGATATTTCACGGCAATGTTGTAAGAAATATCGATATTGTTGCAAAGTCATTGCATGAATGTTCAATTAGTATTCATTCAGTACGTGTTGCTGTTGACATACAAATTCTAAATGATGATTTGCGGACGAACTCTCAAATGTTTAATAATGGTATGATTTACTGAATAAATCCATCTAGGCATTAATACATATATTTCTTTTGATTGGATTGTAATATGTTGTACATAGCGAGAGCTTGAAACCCTTGTTTTCCCGGCAAAATCGCGATCAAACACTTCTGTCACACAATCTGCTGAAATTGACTGACTGAGTGTTTATTGACTTAATTAGTATGTGTGAAACGAAGCTATTTACCTTTTATCATGTTCTTGTAAGATTTTAAGGTCTTTTAAAGCACTAAAGAGTGGCTTGCGGTTAAAAAGACAGTATACGAAGAACCAAGTCCGACTTATTGATGATAAACAAACAAAATTTGACGGGAAAAGAGCCGACTACCTTGAAGAGTCGGAGGCTGCTCACGCGAAGTCGTTGAAAATATCCGAGTAAGAGTTTTTGGAAATCAAGAAAGGAAAGAATAAACTTGTTAAAAATGGCTAAATTAAGAAAATAAACTGCCGCACTTTTAGGAACGGACCTCCATAAAATGGCTTAAATTTAGTCGACCGCCGAAGGCCGTCGACAACTGACTTTTAACTCGAAGTGAAAATAAGATGTTTTTCGAAAATTTGCCATTATTGCATGTAACCCAGCTCTACATAGGCTAAATATTACAACCAAACTAAATGTATCATAGAAAATCATGTAATATGAGTTTTACAGAGCGCCAAAGTGACCCGAAATTTTAGCGTCTTTCAGGGCGATTTTGATGCAAAACAGGGGGGGTGGTCAACTTTCGAGCAAAAGCCTGAACCAAACTTTAAATACGACCATTCTTAATATATTCCTATAGGTAATAAATGATAGCAATTTGAAAGGAATCGGCCGACCCCCATCTTTCAACTCTGCCCGGTTTTCTCAGACAATGACACTTAATATAATATAGAAAATGAACTAGAAGTTCTTGATTTGAATCACGTGTAAACACAACGGTTGATCACACTGATGAAGGGCTATGCCCGAAACGACTGTAAAAATACAATTGACACTTTAAATAATTTTGTTTACCATTGTTTTATATCTATACTTAATATACATGTACATGATGTACCTGTTGCAAAGGTTGTTGTTGGACCTGAGGAACTACCTGGACTGCCCATGTACGTTGGCCTGGTTGAGAATAATTAGGCTGACTTGCTTCATTAGCAAGCATGCTATAAGGCCTCTGTCAGAAACAAAAACAGTATGTAAACACTGATCAATATTAAAGCTGAAATATACTGAAGTCCCCAATTAGTCGATCTAAGCAGAAATGACAATCCATGAAATATATAAATAAGATTTGTATGCAAAAAATGTGCTGGATGGCATCCAATGCATTTTCCATACAAATTCTTAATTCACTAATATCGAGCTGCTGATTTAATTCATTTCTGGAGTTCATTCAGCCTATATGGCCTATATATATATATATATATATTGGCATTAATTAACTCTATCTATAAGTGGAATCATTGTATTACTCACTCTGCCTTGTTGCGGTGGATGGCCAAACACCATCTGATCCTTATCCAGGAAGGCCAACCAACCACCAACAAACATCTCAGCCAAACACAGGCACATAATCACTGACAAAATACCTTGTCTTGTGTCATCATCATAGCCATCATCAAGTGGACTTAGCAGCTCTGGAGGTATAATTGCCTTTGAAGGATCTGGATACATGTTATTTATTGCTTCTATAACAGCTTCACGCCAGCCAAGGTAGGAGAGTACTTGTCCATACATATAAAATGCCAGAAAGGAAAGTCCAATACACAAGGTATTAATGGCTCTGATAGCTGACACCTAAAACAATTGGGAAGGTTAAATGTCAATTTTTACCACAACTAGTCAATTTCTCGCTCTCTCATTGGTCGATCAACCGTGGTCTATCAGAGTACATACCACGGTAGGACGTCATCAATCGATCGATGCAAACATTTTAATTTTGTCAAACGAAAAACATGTTTTCAGATACATTTTTCTTACAGTGACTATTAAAGAGTACATACCGATCTGACTATCATAAACCACATCTACAGTTCATAGCGTTTAATAGCAAGCCAAATTGTCCATCAGTTGCAGCGCTTCGATCTCCACAGTTTGTTCTTTCATTCAAGTAAGCTTAAATACTAGATCTATCGATGCTAAGTCACGGGGGAAAAAACCTCTGATGGTATAAATCTATGACTCGAGAAAATCCACAGACCATGAATACTCCGCTGCTGTTTTCTAACGTTATTTCATATTTTTCAAGCAAACTCGTGCTTTTCTCCATTGACTGCATTTTCCAGATGTTAGCCGTATTTTTCGTCTTTGTTGACTGTCGAAAAGGCATCATTCAGATTTCACACAATGACCAGGCACAAGGTGAAGCTTTCCCCACTGAGAATTCATTCTCTAACTTTAAAGCTTTGATTTTGAACTGATTTTGGCTGATTTTGGCTGATCCCCACTGATCCCCAGTACAAGGCTGTTTGCCGATAAAATTGAAAACTGATTTGACAGGTTTGCAAGTAGCATTGAAATGGTTGCTTGTCAAAATCTAACCAATCAAAACGGCAAGATGTTTGTTTACAAATTCCATCAACCAATGAAAAAGCGAGAAAATTATATACCATGATTGCGCGATTTGCAATATGTTTTTGAGCAAAAGTTCGTAGGTAACTTGCGCGATTTATCGGCTACGCCTCGTGATTCCACAGCAATTTTGACGACTCGATGACGCAAACCGTGGTCTATCAGAGGACATACCACCATTTGTTAAATACCAGGGCCATACATAACCCAAAATCCAAGGGGGGGACCATACGTATTTAACAGCAAAAATTAAATATAAATAGTACAGTTCTCAGTACTTTTTGATATCTTTTTCGCCTTGCTAGGGGGGCAACTGCCCCCTATCCCTGTGCTATATACAGCCCTGTATACTGTACTGCACTTACATGCATACATTGTATGTACTATATACAATAAGAGCGGCCGGTCTGTATGGGATTTACAAACTCGAGCCGCAGGCGAGAGTTTGTAAATCCCATACAGATCGGACGCGAATATTGGATATTACTTATCGAATCCAACGATGTATAAGTGGATGTTTTACTATAATTTTGATGATAGGAAACAGTTTGGCCAAGAAAATCCAAGTTAAAGTTGAATGCAGATGAGGACGAATCTCTTGCCGATTTACAGATGTCTGCTACGCTTATGATTAACCAATCACAGTGTGGCTTTCATAATCCATATCAAAAGTCAAAGAACTACTAGTCTCGCTCCTCATCAATCTACCGACAGACTTTGGGAAATCCCTGATATATTAATTTAAGTTCTTCCGTTCGTGCTTGATCGATAAACGAAGTGTTAAAAAAAAGTATGGCCATATTGTTGTTGTTTCCCCGCTGACTTATAGCTTAATGAAAGATCAAGTAAAAGTACCTGACAGGCCTTAGGATTGTCTGCAGTATGCATGAGCAATTGCCGAATTTCATATCGTGGAGGAATGGGTACGAGTTCCTAAATAGTGTGATAATCAACACAAGACCCACATAGCCAGACAGAGCATCGAGTTAAGCCGAAAACCCAAAGTTTGGTGTTTTTAATCGGGTCAATTTTGAACGACTTACGGCCAATCAAAAATGATAGAATTCACAAAGAAATGTATGGATGGCAATGGCAGTATAGACAGAGGAGAAACGTTTAAAGATCAAGAAGGGAGAGTATTCAATTCTTATAAAAATAAAAAATAAAAATAAAATTCTTATTATTCAACTGAAATTGAGTACGGCTCCCCGGAAGTGTGGCTCACGAACAAACGTTGGCGTGATGTGTTGACCCGTGAGTGGCCTATTTCAAACTATGCCAACCGCCGATGCTTGGGTGATAACAAAGGGAAAGGAATATATGTTGTTCGGGTTTAAGCAGCCGTCAGTGGGCCAGGAGCATTGTGTGACGGAACTAATGATGGATGCGAGGGAGAATACATCTGCACAAGTTTGCAGCACATGTTATTAAATTATTACCATTGAGGTACTGAATACTGCAGGGTCTCCTCCCTTGCCTGAGGTATCCTCATTTACCCAGGGTCCCCTCTCGCTTGTCCGGTCTCGCTTCCCTTGCTTGGGGACCTTTCCCTTGCCCGGGGTCTCCTCAGTTGGCTGGAGTATCCTCCCTTGTCCAGAGTCCCCTCATTTGCCAGGGTCCCCTCCCTTACTTAGTGTGTTCTCCCTTGCCCAGAGTCCCATCCTTTGCCAGGGTCCCCTCCCTTACTTAGGGTGTTCTCCCTTGCCCAGAGTCCCATCCTTTGCCAGGGTCCCCTCCCTTACTTAGGGTGTTCTCCCTTGCCCAGAGTCCCATCCTTTGCCAGGGTCCCCTCCCTTACTTAGGGTGTTCTCCCTTGCCCAGAGTCCCATCCTTTGCCAGGGTCCCCTCCCTTACTTAGGGTGTTAACCCTTGCCCAGAGTCCCCTCCTTTGCCAGGGTCCCCTCCCTTACTTAGGGTGTTCTCCCTTGCCCAGAGTCCCATCCTTTGCCAGGGTCCCCTTGTTTGCCAGGGTAACTCCCTTCTTAGGGTCTCCTTCCTTGCCCAGGGTCTCCTCCCTTGCCCAGGGTCTCCTCCTTTGCCCAGGGTCTCCTCCCTTGCCCAGGGTCTCCTCCATTGCTCAGGGTCTCCTGCCATACCCAGAGTCTCCTCCCATGCCAGGAGCCCATAAGTAGGAGCATCCATCCTACATATTGGGTCTGTGGGACGGCGTAAGAACAAGTTTGGCTATTTTTAGAACATGAAATTGTAATTGACCAATCACTGTGCAGTTCCGGTTATAGAACATGTTCCGAGCTGTTGCATCACGAGAAGCGAACTGAGCTAAACATTTCGAAGTAGAAATGTTCTACAATGTATTTCGTGTTTAACTACTGCAGAGAGACTGATTGAAGTTCGTAAACAAGGATAATAGAAATGGATTTGTCAGTCATTGATCTGCAGTTTTAATATAGCGAAGACTCAAAATAGGGTTTCGACTGAATCCCAGAGACAACTACTATTAAAGATATGGCGATTTGGTGTGTCTCAACTGTGAATATTTGTTTTACGAAACAAATATAAAGGATACCGTATAGAGTACAGCATTTTAGACGTAAAAATAGTACCATACGCAGAATAATCTAGTTGTCTCTGGGATTCAGACGAAACCATATATTGATTAAATATTCTATTATTATCTTCGCCGGGCCGGGTCTTCGTTAACTGCAGATCAACGACTGACAAATCCATTTATATTATCCTTGTTTAAGAACTTCAATCAGTCTCTCTGCAGTAGTTAGACATGAAATACATTGTAGAACATTTCTACTTCAAAATGTTTCAGTGAAAAACATCAGTATTGTAATTTTATTTACAGCAATTTTAGCTTCTCGCTTCTCGTGACCAACAGCTCCGAACGTGTTCTATGACCGGAAGTGCACAGTGATTGGTCAATTTCGTGTTCTAAAAATAGCCGAACTTGTTCTTACACCGTCCCAGATTATAATGCTACATGGATGCTCCTACTTATGGGCTCCTGTCCATGCCCAGGGTCTCCTCCCAGGCCCAGGTTCTCCTCTCTTGTCCGGGGTCTTCTCCCTTGCCCAGGGTCTCCTCCCTTGCCCAAGGTCTCCTCCATACCAAGGGACTCCTCCCTTGCCCAGGGTGTCCTCCCTTTCCCAGCGTGTCCTCCCTTGCCCATGGAATCCTCCCATGTCCAGGTTCTCCTCCCTTGCCCAGGGTCCCCTCCCTTGCCCAGGGTCCCCTCCCTTGCCCAGGGACTTTTCCATTGCCCAGGGACTCCTCCCTTGTCCAGGGTGTCCTCCCTCAACCAGAGTGTCCTCCCTTAACCAGAGTGTCCTCCCTTGCCCAGGGTCTCCTCCCTTGCACAGGGTCCTCTCCCTTGCCCAGGATCTCCTCCCATGCCCAGTGCCTCCTCCATTGCCCAGGGTCTCCTCCCTTGCCCAGAGTCTCCTCCCTCGCCCAGGGTCTCCTCCCTTGCCCAGGGTCTCCTCCATCGGCCCAGGGACTCCTCCCTTACCCATGCAGGCTGTCCTCCCTTGACCAGGGTGTCCTCCCAGGCACAGGGTCTTCTCCCATGCCCAAGGTCTCCTCCATACCAAGGGACTCCTCCCTTGCCCAGGGTGTCCTCCCTTTCCCAGGGTGTCCTCCCTTGCCCATGGAATCCTCCCATGTCCAGGTTCTCCTCCCTTGCCCAAGGTCCCCTCCCTTGCCCAGGGACTTTTCCATTGCCCAGAGACTCCTCCCTTGTCCAGGGTGTCCTCCCTTAACCAGAGTGTCCTCCCTTAACCAGAGTGTCCTCCCTTGCCTAGGGTCTCCTCCATTGCACAGGGTCCTCTCCCTTGCTCAGGATATCCTCCCATGCCCAGTGCCTCCTCCATTGCCCAGGGTCTCCTCCCTTGCCCAGAGTCTCCTCCCTCGCCCAGGGTCTCCTCCCTTGCCCAGGGTATCCTCCATCGGCCCAGGGACTCCTCTCTTACCCATGCAGGCTGTCCTCCCTTGACCAGGGTGTCCTCCCAGGCCCAGGGTCTTCTCCCATGCCCAGGTTCTCCTCCATTGCTCAGGGATCCTGCCTTGCCCATGGTCTCCTCCCATGTCCAGGGTCTCCTCCCATGCCCAGGGTCTCCTCGCCTGCCTGGGTTATCCTCCCTTGTCCAGGGT
The DNA here is from genome assembly GCA_033675265.1 of Actinostola sp. cb2023. Classification (NCBI taxonomy): domain Eukaryota; kingdom Metazoa; phylum Cnidaria; class Anthozoa; order Actiniaria; family Actinostolidae; genus Actinostola; species Actinostola sp. cb2023. Next base: position 145,207 of record JAUJYZ010000458.1, read on the forward strand.
CACCTTCATTATTTGGGGTACTCTAGCTCCTCCCTGGCCCTGGGTCACCTCCGGCCTTGCATGCCCAGGGAGCTCCTCCCTTGCCCAGGGTCCCCCAGGGGATGCTTATGATACAGTATATGCATAATTTATGAACTAAAATGTATAATGACTACAATAATTATCAAGAGCAATAACAATAACATATCATAATAATAATAATATAATTAATTTAATTTAAATTATCAAGCGCAACAATCCATGCAATGTTCAAATGTGCTGGGAATAGTAGGATATAAAATCGTATGAAAAACTGACCAAACATATGAAGAATATTACTAACCTCATTGACATCAGAGAAGCCTTGTCGCTTGTTTTGACGGCCAATAACCAGGCCAGCAAACCCACCAATACCAACCTACAATAATATATATTTAAATAAATAAATTACAGTTGAAGAAACATTAATACATTCTTATTTGGAAGTTTGAGGGGGGTGGGGGAGGTGGAGAACAGGAGGGGTGGGGTGGGGGAGAACATATGGGAGTGGGGGGGGGGGGGAGGGGCAGGACTGGTTTGTATTGGATTTTAGTCTAGCGATACCAAGTGTCTCCTGTCCATATACAAATGTATATAATATACATAAGTAGAATAGAGATAAATAGGTGCTAATGTTCAACGATGAACTCCCAATAAAAGGATCCTCCAGGATTCACAGTCTGCACTCCAATATGTATAAGTAGCATAAGGATTCAGTAGAGGCAGGCAACTTCTGAAACGATCGATGATATCCTAACCGAAGGTGACAGACCATACCTTCATTGCCGTCTAGTAGAAGAGATATCCCAGATAGAGAAACATTGTCCCTGAACTATTTACAGTTAATAATTCCCACTATAGCCGTCTACAGTTCTCAATCTTGACTGTCAGGACACTCTAATGTTGACTAATCATGTTTCGAATCAAATGTGTTGTGTGGTGTGGCTCAGCAGCACTTCCTTTGCATTATGCAACTGCTAGTTTAGTAATATAGCTTACTGTAATATAGCTTAGTACTAACTACTGAGCACTACCGTATGCAGCAAATTGAAGAATCGTTGTTGGGTTCAAAAGCTGAGATCGAAATAGCTTATGGGAAATAGTTATATTGATTATGCAAAATATGCATTTTTGCATTTTATTAACATATTTTAAGCTATTTCAGTTTTATAGCTTCTATATATTCTATGATTTTGAACCCGACAATGATTCTTCAATTTGGTGTAAAATTATATAAGCTTACAGTCATTTTAAAACTTACATAGCTTACAAGTTAATACTGTTGTATGTTATGTACTTCAATCAAACGGGGTAGCCTGAGTTGCATTAGTAGAAGACAGTCGCTCGCAACGCTGCATGGCCACACACGTCTAGTAGTTAAGAGAAATACAGAGCCAGGTACTGGTTCTAAGACTAGTCAACCTACCAATATTCCAGTCCAAATCGGTAACATAAGGAAACTGGTCTGGACTGCCACAGCAATCCGATCGACTACACCAATAGTAAACATAAGCAGACCGATCGCGAGTTGAAAACCACACAGAATAGTGAAGACTGCAGCCATGTTAAACGTTAAATGTTCCTTAAGCTTTTCTTTGTATAGTTACAGAGGGTGTCAACTCAACTCTTCCTGTTACATGTTACATGAGTCTTCGGAATTGTGGCCAGCGGACGAACGAGCTGCTCTCGCGCAATGTCAGCGGCCTAAAATTCTTCTGAAGCCATTCCTTTGAGAGAGGAAACCAAAAAAAGAAAAAAAGGAAACGAACGATATAACCACAGGTACCCCAAACTCACCATTATGCAGTGTAAATTTATTAAAAATCGAAAATTCGATAAATCATTTTAAAATTGTCTGTGTTTGTTCAATTCTTCGGTGAGTTTATTTAACTTTGGGGAAAATTTGGTGTCGCTACGATTAAAATTAAGTTAGTGAATAGGCCTTATAGCAGTTTGAATTTTACTCTTTGGTATAGGGTATAACAGTGATAATACTAATGGCTCCTGGTGATATACCATAGGGTAAAATTGAAACGGCTATAACTCGCTTATATTGGGTTCCCTGTGCCGGCGACCATAAAAGCCAGCGGCGAAAAGGGAGGGAAATGAGGAATGGCAGAAAAAAACAGCCCCAAATCGTAAAACGGAACGTAGAAATAAGTTATCAGTATTTTCTGAAATCAGTATTCCGATCCTTTGTTGTTATTACTTTTCGATTTTCTCCACTATTAAATCTATGAACTATGAGCAAGAGCTCCTGCTATGAGCTACTAAACCTGAGTGAGCCAAAGTCGTGTGGATGCTCGTCGGAAATTTTGAAAATGACCCCTAAAAGGTACCTGACTAGGTGGGCGTGGCATGGAATACTTATATTAGCTTGTCTTGTTTGTACCAACGTAGCCACTGCGTCTTCATAACAGCATCAGCAATATTACTTCAGTTCGATTTCTTTGTAGTATTATTTTTTAAGAAAGAAAGAAAGCAAGAAAGAAAGCAAAAAGAAAGAAAATGAATGAATGAAAGGAAGGAGAATAATAATGAGAGAATGAATGAATAAAGAATGCATACTTAGTAAATGGAGTAAGTAAAATATAAATATTGAATGGATGAATCGCGATGAATAAATGAATGAATGAATGAAGTTCTGATTCCTGATAATCATTAATTCATGGATGAATTCAATAAATGGGTGGATGAATGAATAATAGGCCCTTTGCAGTTTACAGTCACATGCCAATATATAGCTTGAATAACGAATGAACTGAGCCGAAGATCCCATGGGAACGGCTTTGCTGACTGGCAAACAAACTTTGAGACGTTGATTGAGAAAGATCGACAATCAACTGGAGGTTGTAAAATAGCATTTCAAACATATTTCTTTACTGTCACTACCGATATCTTGTAAGATTCTTCAAATATATAAAGTCATATTTTTTTGCCAGTCAGTACAACCACGTGATCGTAATCCTGCAAAGGGCCTATTAAGCCTGATGATTGAGCGAGTAATCACGCCTCAAATAGAAAGTTCTGGTTTTGGGCTCCCTGTGTAATTATTCGTCAATGGCGGACATCAGGTGGAGATCACGAGTGACCATATTACATGATACTAGCTTTATTCACCGTTTAGCGCCACCATTTTCAGTACATATAGTAATGTAAGCTTTGAACTGTCTTATTCAGTTCAATTCACGGTTACGTATAACGGTATGACCAGCAAGGAGCCTCTGAAAGGGTCAGTAAAATGGGATCCCGGATTGACCATTATTTGCACTGGGAAAAATTGTGAATGGGAAAAGCGTATTCATTGCAAACAGCATATTATTATAAGCCTTATACATTTTTCAATATGCATTGGTTTGCCGAGACAGCGTAGGAAGTAATTAGCAATGCGCGTACGATTTCCGAGCCTCTAGATTTCAAAAAGTTATAGTGGGCATGCTTCCATACCCCCCATAGCGGCTAATATCCCCCAGTGCCATTTTCCATGCAGGAATTTTAAAACTTTACTTAGAAAATATTCTTCAAAACCAGACGTTCAAATTGAATGTAAGCTGCTAACAGTATTTCCTATTCTCCTCTTCCGGATTGATTAGTATTGTATGTGGTGGTGATGCAGAACGCGAACAAAAATATTACCAGTCTTTTATTTCAGCTGATTGGAACATTAACAACACCAATTATCTCTATTGAGATCTATATTTACTACTTTGGCAATACATTATATTATTCTATATGGTTAGACCATGTTTACACGAGAGAGGGATAGCCCTAGCGCTGGGATCTTCATAGCAATAGGGACAACTATACATTGCATTTATGCATCAATCAATTCCAGCTGTTACCATTTTCCCGCCAAATAGCAAACAAATCAACAACAAAAAAAGAGAGCAGATTTGTCGTCTTGACATGTACTGTCATAAATGTTGCTAAGTTTCATATTGATTGGATTAAAACTGTAGTAGTTATACAAAAGTCGCTATTTTTGGGCTCTTATGTGCCCAGCGTAGCGCTAGGGATCTCCCTCACTCACGTAAACAGGGCCTTAGAGAGCGCATCTAGCTATATCTCATATTTTAATAGGGTTCTCCCTCACTCACGTAAACAGGGCCTTAGAGAGCGCATCTCATTATCTCATATTTTATGTATCTATTATTATTATTATTTTATCTAGATATAAATTTAGAACGCTATCGTTAGTACATCGGGCTCACTTATAAAAAAAAACATAAGCATAAGTATAACAAACACAAGTATAAAGTATAAACACAAGTACAAAAAAAAAGGTCTAGCAAAACTAGTTTCGCACAGAGTCACACCGCGGTCAAAAGGGAAAAGTGGTCAGCGGATTGCCGTTCTTATGACGTCATTTCCGATGGGCGCTAGATTCATAGCCATACAACCTGTTGTAGAATGTATATTGTCTGAAAAACATGTATACATTTTGTCTGCGCATGCGTTAGGATTCAGATTTCAAAGTACTATTTGCATAATGGATACTTCAGCTTTTGTCATTCAGTATGCCAACGATGTGCCAACCAGAGATCGATTGGCTGTTGAAACAAAACGTGTGAAAAGCTTTTGTGGAAATGGTTGGCATATTTACATCACAATGTTAATGTTTGTAAACATGAAGTAAGGCTATTGTTTTGCCAAGTGCACTGCTGTGGACGCCTTTAGTGAGCGATCTTCGTCTCTAGAATGAAGTTTAAGAAAATCATTGAAAGGAAATCAATAGTCCGCCTACTTTTGTGGTGCTGTGGATATTTTTTGCGTATAAAGGAACAAAATCCGCCAAAACACGGCAACATTCCTACGGAGACTAGTCGGGTGAATGAGTGATACTTGGACACTTCAAATCCACCGCAAAGCAAGAGGGACAATTTTTCAACTCCAACAAACAAGACCTTACGAAACTAGCATGAGTGAAGCAATAAATCACGGAAGAAAATTTGTGGGGGGTGAGCTACTAAGAAAGGTTTTCTTATAATTTAGTTTGACACGTCACCAATTCAGATAAACGATTCGCAAACACAATGCTGAATAAAATCTCAATGTGAATCAAACTTATATCAAACGGTTTACAGCTGATTCTAAGAAGTCCAAAAAAATGAAGAATTAATCTATCCTTGACAATAAACTTCAACACATAGAGTGTTTGTAATATGGTATACATCAGCGATGAAAATCAGTCATAATCATAACAAATAGAGTGTACTGAAACCATAGTACCTAAATAATACGATCTCACATTGAGGGACAATTTTTCTGCTTAAAATAAGTTCTCGAATGCAAAGAATAAGCTTAGAAGAAGTCAATTTGTGCTATTTTCGGCTGGGGGGCGAGTTAATAAGTATTGCTCTTTAAGTAGGAATGTTAGGAAAATACGTGCAAAAATGATAAATACCCAACTGAACCGAGCAAAATACTTTGAGAATACTGAATGTACAGAACTCAAATTCACAGAATGTGACCTTCAATGTGTCAGTACTAACTTTCACTGTGAGGTATCTCTTGAAATCATCTTCGATGAGAATAAACCCAAAGGACAATGTAGCTGGTTTTAGGATAATTCCTTGTTTCGGCGGATTTTGTTCCTTGATATTTTATCATCTACGACCCTTATTCGGAAAAAAATCATCTACAGCAAAACAAAAGTAGGCAGACTATTGATTTCCTTTCAAATACTTTCTTGAACATCATTCTAGAGACGAAGATCGCTCACTAAATCTCCCACCGCAGTGCAATTTGCAAAGAAAATGGCGGCAAATCACTTTCAAATCTGAATTCTAACGCATGCGCAGACAAAATGTATACATGTTTATTGTCTGAGGATACATGTACAGTGGAACCCGGCCTTACGGACACCCGGTTAATACGGACACCCGGTTATTACGGACATGTTGTTCTGTCCCTGCCGAAATTCATACAAATATCTGTAAAATATAGCCGTTTAATACGGACACCGAATAATACGGACAACGGACACTTTTTCCTGTCCCAATACGTCCATTTTCATACAAAGTCTACCCGGTTCATACGGACACTTTATTTTCCCAAAACAACGACAATGTGTAAATTGATCGCTTTTTAATTAAATTTACGCACGTTCCGTGCTTTCTCACGTTCAATTTGTAAGTGATCGCTAATTACGTGCATTCAGAGTTTCCCCACTAAAAATAAACAGACCACCAGTGGCATGCAGTCATTGTTTCAGCTAAAAATGTACGGACACCCGGTTAATACGGACACTGCATCTCGTCCCGATGGTGTCCGTATTAACCGGGTTCCACTGTATAACATAGCGGTACTTTGATGAAAAATATTCGAATATTATACACGTATTCCAAATATCGTTGTCCGGGACGAAAGCAACAAGCAAGAAGCTGACGACCGCAAAGGACTTTGGGAATCTCTTAATTAATATATTGATCCGTGGTAATTGAGAAGTTATCCCTACGAGCGTTGAATAGCAATCATTTGGAACTATTCGGCCATTTGAAAATGCATGTTGTCAAAATGTCTACGGATAAATAAATGAATAAGGAGAAAGTCCCAATGCCCGTTGCGGTCGTCAGCTTGTTGCTTGTTGCTTTCGGCGCGGACAACGATTTTTGGAATAGGTGTATACTCATCGTTGGAGGGAAACTGTTACCTTTTGACTGCAGTGGGACAGAACATTATTTTATACAATCTCTACCTGAGAGACAACAAAACTCATTACACTTCTACAGTATGTTGGTAATTTGACTAAGCATACCACACATCATAACGTGCTTAGAGTTGATCAGATCAACTTGTTTACCTCTGCATCACTGATAAGTATCTACACAGGAACATAATTATCAGCCACAGTCAATATATCAATCGGTCAATCAACCAGTCAGTCAAACAACAGTCAGTCAATCTGCAACCAGTCATTCAATCGACCAGTCAGTCAAACAAACAAACAGTCAGTCAGGTCAGTCAAACAAACAGTCAGTCAAACAAACAGTCAGTCAAACAGCAAGTCAGTCAATCAGTCAATCAACCAGTCAACCAGTCAGTCAATCAACCAGTCAGTCAAACAAACCGTGAGTCAATCAGTCAGTCAAACATCAGTCAAACAGTCAGTCAATCAACCAGGCGCGCAGTCAAACTGTGAGTCAATCAGCCAATCAGTCAGTCAATCAGTCAGTCAGTCAAACAGTCAGTCAAACAATGAGTCAATCAATCAGTCAGTCAATCAGTCAGTCAGTTAATCAATCAGTCAATCAAACAGTGAGTCAATCAATCAGTCAGTCATTCAAACAGTCAGTCAAACAGTCAGTACCCTATCAACAAACCTCTCCACTATCCTTGCGTTGCCTGTTTGTCGTACCAGAAGCATCTTCCTGAGATGCAGGGGTTGGTGTCACTTGTTGAGGTTTCTGGCAACCAAAGCACATGAGATCTCATTTGATTGATTATTTTATTAAATAAAATGAGGGTTGATCATGTAATTTCAAAACTTATAGGAGACATAGGACAAAAAAATGATTATCATAGCTGGAAAGAGCTCATTGAAATTAGTAAAAATGTGGAGTTTGGAAAAAATCGCTTCACAAATTGCGATGAAAACCTACTAGCGTAAATTTCCAAAGGATTTCATATAAAATTTATGTTTTGAAAATCTTTGCAATTTGTGAAGCGATCTTTTCCAAACTTCACATTTTTACTAATTTCAACGAGCTCTTTCCAGCTATCATTTTGTTTGTCCTATGAGTTTTGAAATTGCATGATCAACCCTCATTGATTTATCATCAAAACTTACCGGTTCTTGACCACTTGGGTGTTGAGTGAGGTTGGGGTTGCTAGGAGTCTGCATGTTGCCAGCAGCCATTGGATTATGCACAGTAACATAGCAAGGTTGTTGCTGTTGTTGTTGTTGCTGCTGCTGCTGCTGCTGCTGCTGTTGTTAGAGAAGAAGATAAAGTCAAATGAACACTAGAGAGAGAAGATGAAAGACTACTAAAATTTTAGAAGGTTGTTGTTGCTGCGGATGTAAGACAAGGGGATGAAGTCAAATGAATAGAGAAAGAAAATGAAAGAAGAAAGAAGAAGTCACAGAAGGGCAATGAAATGAAAGGGAATAAATGGAAAGGGATTGTGCAGAAACGAAAACACAACAAGTGAAACAAAAAGAAGGGAAAGATCGAAAAGTTAAAGGTAGAAAAAGAGAGGAGAGGGAAAACAAGGGAAAAGAAAAATGAAAGGATAAATGAAAGTCTACAGGTGCGGATGCATGGTGGGGTGGGGGAAGTGGAGGGAGGAGGGGGCCGATGGGGGGGGAGGGGGAGGGGGGGGGGAGTTACTCTTACTTCCGAACGTTGCGATCAGACACCTTTGCATAATTAATTTGTAGAGGTAATCATATGGTTTTGAGTTCAATTTGGAAATAATTTGCACGAGTGTTTTTTTCAAAGAGTGTCAAAATTGCACGAGCCCGAAGGCCGGCGAGTGCAATTTGAGCTCTTTGAAAGACACACAAGTGCAAATTATTCCAAATTGAACGAGAAATCGTATGATTACCAATTAATAATATTCATTTAAAAAAAAAGTAATTTGCACTGCAGTGCATATTAAAGGTAATTTGCACTGCAGTGCAAATTACTTTTCAACTGCACTGCTCTAAGCCAATCAGAATCGAGTATTTTTTTCATGTATATTATTAGGTCTTAAATAATGCTCATGACGTCATCATAAAGCATCATGAATATTCAATGAAGTTTGAATAGTATCTATACTGACCATGATATAAGGCTGATTAGTTACCATGGCAGCAGAGGGTTGCATAACTACATACTGTGGCTGTAGGACATAATCATTGACAATAAATTGTACTACATACAGGCCTGTGTATTGGGAATATACTGTAGTTATTTTATAGTTCTTTTTGAAAAGGTATTTCATATCATACTTTTGCACAGTATAAACGATGACATTATTATTACTATCAGCATATAATACAGTACATTAGAGTACAGCAGAGTACAGCACAATCGGCTATTTAAGCTATATTTACAAAACATAATGTCAAATTGTTTACATACATATATACAGCTATTTCAAAAAAGGTTGGTGAAGGTTTTGTTGCATCTTGCATACCAAGCCCAAAATGCACTATGGGCGATGTGAATGGAATTAGCGAAAGGCCACAACAAGATGGACACTGGAATTTTCCCAAACTTTGTCTTCGCAATATGGAGCCGGCATATTTTCTTGTGTATGTCCATCCTGACACTATTTACATATGATCCACATTACATTTCGGGCTTGAGATGCAACAAAACCTTCGCCAACCTTTTTTTGAAATAGCTGTATGTCTAAAGGTAAATCTAAGACAATTGCAATGTTCAGATACTTGATAAAATATTAAAGACCATTCATACTTATTAAAATACAAGTTTACCTACCTGTTGCTGCTGGTTGCTAGGTACATATACCTGGTTACTAGGGGCCACTGGTGCATTACTGCCTTGTGCCACGACGTAAACTGCAGGCTATAATTTAATAATATAATAATTTCCAAGTCATTAATATGTATTATTATCTGATTGACACGGTTTTCTTTGTTCTTTGTAGGGTTTTATATCCCATTCCGTCATTACGGACTCACGCTATTTTGGTAAGTATAGAGTGACATTAAAACATGTTTTTTCATTTTTCCCTGACTAATTAGGCACATCTTTTGTAGGCTGGTTCACGTTTGTGTTTACCGAGGATCCTTCAGGTATTGTGGGGTTTTGAATACATTTTATAGTCGAACTATGACCATCAGAGTACCGTGTTGGTACTCTGTGTTGGCCCGTGTTGGCCCGATGTGATGACCTACATATACTTTATTGAATACTCCGCCCCGTAGGGTTATACAATGCCTCCAAGTTCAACGTTTAGCGATAGACAACTTCTTTTGAAGGACAAGCAATTCCCATTTGGGAACTTATTTTTTTTTTTTTTTTGAACTTATGAGCCAGCGGCTGCAAAGGGAAAACGGAGCCCCGTAAGGGGAATTATCGAAGGACAAACAAACACGGTACTCTGATGGTCATAGTTCGACTATAAAATGTGTTCAAAACCACACAATACCTGAACGATTCTCGATAAACACAAACGTGACACAGGCTACAAAAGCTGTGCCTAATTAGTCGAGGAACATAAATGAAAAAACATGTCATAGAGTCATTGGGCACCAGAGGGTCGTAGGGCGAGAGGGAGACCAAAGACAACGTGGAGAAGGACGGTGGAGAGTAAACAAAATAAGGCAGGGTAGGCAAGCTGGAATGTCAATAAAGAAAGTGGTGGCGCTGAACATGCAGGAAAAGTTGGACAGATAATGTAAAGGCCTTATATATATGTGCCTACTGGAGCAAAGAGAGATCATTGATGATGACAACCCTGAAGAACGAAATAAGGCAGAGTGGGAAAGCTAGAATGCAGATAAAGTGGAATCAATGATGACATGTATGCCATCTATCAACCTGAAGTGTCTGTTTATTCTTTTAATTTTCACTTGAGAATTTTAAGTTAAAACATTAAATAGTATACGGAAAATGGGTGCATACGTGAGTGAGTGAAAGAGAAGGGGTGGGAAGGGAAGGGAAGGGCAAGGAAGGAGGAGGGAGAGTCAAGAAATGCCAAGAAACGCCCAACTGAATTCCTTGCAAAACCTTGTGATATAATGCAAAATTGAATTTATCACTAGGTGCTGTTTTCATCTCAAACAGTATACTTATAGTACATGTACCTGTTGTAAAGGTTGTTGTTGGACCTGAGGAACTACCTGGACTGCACATGTACGTTGGCCTGGTTGAGAATAATTAGGCTGACTTGCTTCATTAGCAAGCACATTATAAGGCCTCTGTCAAGAAAAAAAAACAGTATGTAAACACTGGTCAATATATTAAAACTGAAATATACTGAAGTCCCCAATAGTCGATCTAAGCACAAATGACAATCCATGAAATATACAAATAAGATTTGTATGCAAAAAATGTGCTGGATGGCATCCAATGCAATTTCCATACAAATTATTTAATTCACTAATATCGAGCTGTTGTTTTAATTCATTTCTGGAGTTCATTCACTGCTGTTTGATTTAAGGTGGTTCTCGCATAATGAATGACCGCGGTTTGCAGTATTTTTTTAACTCGCTCGTTCCGCGTCAATATTGCTTGGATTTTATTGTGCTTAACACAAATACTAATTCAACTATTCTGCCTTTCGAAGGTGTATTCAAAATTATCATTGTAAGCCGCGTTTGTGAATGCCAGCTGATATTCAAACGACACTATTTTCACTAAAACTGCTGCCAAGCGTTATTCCTATTTTTGTTAAACTTCGTGAACGGCCTTTTAAGGTCCCTAGTAATGTTCTGACGAGGTAAGATAAAAATTGTTCGAGCCGAAATCACGTAACAACCGACAGGTCCAAATTTTGACAACAAAAATATGAATTGGTGATTTGGTCATTCATTATGCGGGAACCACCTTAACGGACATACATGTATATATGGCCTATACACTCAAAAGCACATTTACACATTTGCACATTTACACATTTGCACATTTGCACATTCGCAACATCACCTGTATATTTATTTTGCGCAAGTGGAACCCAGAGTCAATAGATTCAGTAGAAGGATACTGCCATAAGAATGCCGCGGCCTTATACAGAAGATTTCAGGTGGAGAGTTGTATTTCAGCGCTTGTAATTATATAAAAGTGCAAATGTGTAAATGTGCAAATGTGTAAATGTGCTTTTCCAAGGTGGGCAACCTTTCTGCAATTAGGTGTATATTGGCATTAATTAATTACAATCATTGTATTTACTCACTCTGCCTTGTTGCGGTGGATGGCCAAATACCATCTGATCCTTATCCAGGAAGGCCAACCAACCACCAATAAACATTTCAGCCAAACACAGGCACATAATCACTGACAAAATGCCCTGTCTTGTGTCATCATCCGTTTGAACATCAAGTGGACTTAGCAGCTCTGGAGGTGTAATTGAAGGTTCTGGAGACATGTTATTTATTGATTCTATAACAGCTTCACGCCAGCCAAGATAGGAGAGTACCACTCCATACATATAAAATGCCAGAAAGGAAAGTCCAATACACAAGGTATTAATGGCTCTGATAGCTGACACCTAGAAAACAATTGGGGAGATTCAATGCCAATATATATAATGTATTTATATACCGTAGTATCCCGGTTATAAGCCCACCACCCCCGGTTATAAGCCCGCTGATTTATATATATTACCATTGAGGTACTGTACTGCAAGGTCGACTTCTCCCTTGCCTGAGGTATCCTCATTTACCCAGGGTCTCCTCTCGCCTGCTCGGTCTCGCCTCCCTTGCTTGGGGACCCTTCCCTTGTCCAGGGTCTCCTCAGTTGGCTGGAGTATCCTCCCTTGTCCAGAGTCCCCTCCTTTGCCAGGGTCCCCTCCCTTACTTAGGGTGTTCTCCCTTGCCCAGAGTCCCCTCCTTTGCCAGGGTCCCCTCGTTTGCCAGGGTAACTCCCTTCTTAGGGTCTCCTTCCTTGCCCAGGGTCTCCTCCATTGCTCAGGATCTCCTGCCATGCCCAGAGTCTCCTCCCATGCCAGGAGCCCATAAGTAGGAGCATCCATGCTTCATATTGGGTCTGTGGGACGGCGTAAGAACAAGTTTGGCTATTTTTAGAACATGAAATTGTAATTGACCAATCACTGTGCAGTTCCGGTTATAGAACATGTTCCGAGCTGTTGATCACGAGAAGCGAGCTGAGCTAAACATTTCGAAGTAGAAATGTTCTACAATGTATTTCGTGTTTAACTACTGCAGAGAGACTGATTGAAGTTCGTAAACAAGGATAATAGAAATGGATTTGTCAGTCATTGATCTGCAGTTTTAATATAGCGAAGACTCAAAATAGGGTTTCGACTGAATCCCAGAGACAACTACTATTAATGATATGGCGATTTGGTGTGTCTCAACTGTGAATATTTATTTTACGAAACAAATCTAAAGCATACATGTATAAATTAAAGTACAGCATTTTAGACGTAAAAATAGTACCATACGCATAATAATCTAGTTGTCTCTGGGATTCAGAGAAACCATATTTTGATTCAATCTTCAATTATTATCTTCGCCCGGGTCTTCGCTAACTGCAGATCAATGACTGACAAATCCATTTATATTAATTATCCTTGTTTACGAACTTCAATCAGTTTCTCCGCAGTAGTTAGACATGAAATACATTATAGAACATTTCTACTTCAAAATGTTTCAGTGAAAAACATCAGTATTGTAATTTTATTTGCAGCAATTTTAGCTTCTCGCTTCTCGTGACCAACAACTCCGAACGTGTTCTATGACCGGAAGTGCACAGTGATTGGTCAATTTCGTGTTCTAAAAATAGCCGAACTTGTTCTTACGCCGTCCCAGATTATAATGCTACATGGATGCTCCTACTTATGGGCTCCTGCCCATGCCCAGGGTCTCCTCCCAGGCCCAGGGTCTCCTCCCTTGCCCGGGGTCTTCTCCCTTGCCCAGATACTCCTCCCTTGCCCAAGGTCTTCTCCATGCCCAGGGACTCCTCCCTTGCCCAGGGACTCCTCCCTTGCCCAGGGTATCCTCCCTTGCCCATGGAATCCTCCCATGTCCAGGTTCTCCTCCATTGCCCAGGGTCTCCTCCATCGGTCCAGGAACTCCTCCCTTACCCATGCAGGCTGTCCTCCCTTGACCAGGGTGTCCTCCCAGTCCCAGGGTCTCCTCCCATGCCCAGGGTCTCCTCCCATGTCCAGGGTCTCCTCCCATGTCCAGGGTCTCCTCCCATGCCCAGGGTCTCCTCCCATGTCCAGGGTCTCCTCCCATGTCCAGGGTCTCCTCCCATGCCCAGGGTCTACTCGCCTGCCTGGGTTATCCTCCCTTGTCCAGGGTCACCTTCATTACTTGGGGTACTCTAGCTCCTCCCTGGCCCTGGGTCACCTCCGGCCTTGCCCAGGGGGCTCCTCCCCTGCCTAGGGTCCCCCAGGGGATGCTTATGATACAGTATACAATGCATAATTTATGAACTAAAATGTATTATGACAACAATAATTATCAAGAGAAATAACAATAACATATAATAATTATAATAATATAATTAATTTAATTTAATTTAATTTATCAAGCGCAACAATCCATGCAATGTTCAAATGTGCTGGGAATAGTAGGATGTAAAATCGTATGAAAAACTGACCAAACATATGAAGAATATTACTAACCTCATTGACATCAGAGAAGCCTTGTCGCTTGTTGTGACGGCCAATAACCAGGCCAGTAAGCCCACCAATACCAACCTACAATAATATTTAAAATATTTAAATAAATAAATTACAGTTAGAAGAAACATTAATACATTCTTAGTTGGAAGTTTGAGGGGGGTGGGGGAGGTGGAGAACAGGAGGGGTGGGGTGGGGGAGAACATGCGGGGGTGGTGGAGAACAGGATCACTTGCTATGAATTTTAATATAGCGATACTAAGTGCATATAATGTCCATATACACCTATTTCAAAAATCGTTGTCGCAGCCGAAGCAACCGTCAACACTCCAAGACTGCAAAGCATTTTGGTATTGCTATTTTCTGTTTAAATTTATAGCAGTAATGCTAGTGAGGACACGACTCTCACACTCACTTCTTCGTAATTTTCCTCGTGATTCAGTTGTGGTCATTGTAAATAGTTATCATGAATGTACAGTCGTTTGCAAAATACTTGACACAAATAGGTTTTTTTATACCTATATTTCAGAAATGTGACGCTGAGCCTGAAATATTTATCATAGAACTCCAAAACCCACTCCCCCCACTACAATGTTGAGTAGTGAACACGACGCAGTAGATCGACATCGCTCTCAATCAACATTGAAAGGGGGAGGGGGGGGGGGGGGGGGGGGGTAGTGTGTCAAGCTATTTTGCAAACGATTGTAGTTTTTCAGCTCATTGACTGTTTGGAAGCGAACGTTGCACATTTTTTTTAATGAGAATGCTTGATGCCTGCTCTTGTTCAACGGGTTTAGTACCTGCACCAACACGTTTGTAGTCATATTGGGTTTAACTTTAATTATCACCTGAGCTACCACTTCAGCTTTCCATTTAATAATGATGTGTCACAAACACATGCAACCAAATTTATCTCTGAATAAATTAATTACGAGTAAAATTACCGAAATCCTTTGCAGTCTTGGAGTGTTGACTGTTAATTGCTTCGGCTGCGACAACCATTTTTGAAATAGATGTATATACATGTACGGTATGCATGTACAGAAATGAAACTTCACTTAAAATCTCTATGATAATATATTGTTTCGGTCTCAGCATAAATAATAACAAGACGCTCAATGAGCGTTCACTCGGGCATTGTGAAAAGGAAAATGTCAGTTGTTCGAGGAAGTACTTGAAAATGAATGCCAGTTGGTTGAAGAACAAGGACAATGTCAGCTGCGCGAGGAGAGACCTGACAATGACTGACAGTTGCGTGACGAGGGAGACTATGTATATACATGTATGTGTCGAGTTCATTTGATTTGCCTTTGAGTTCATTTGATTACCTTTTGACTTTGAGTTCAATTGATTTGATTTTGATGAGTTTGTGTAAAGGCCCCCTCTCTAGCTTCAGATCCCGAAACGTCGAGTTTGGAATCGAGTTCGGGTTCGAGTTACGGTTCGAACGTCGAATAAAACAAGGACATCTTCTTCAATACAATATAATTTCTCTGACGTCATGACAATCAGTGACAGTTGAGTGACGAGGGAGACTATTAGTCCGGTGAGTACGAACATGATACGTCTTGAGGTTGCATAGGTCAGATGGTTCCGATAACGGCCTCGCGTTTTTTTTAAAAAAAATATATTTTAAGCGAGCTTCTAGTCCTTTTACCACTTCTAGTCATTGAACGATGAACTAGAATCCTGACCTTTTAATAGCTTGAAGATCTACAGCTGTTTTCAAAACTAAGATTCATAATCTACTTGAGTCCTGTGTCTCCTTTATCTTTTCAAATCTGCGGAGTAATCTTGAAACTCCGGATACGATTAAATACGTCGCATAGTCGTCATTTTGAAGCCGAACAAAACTACTACTACCGAAATCCGCATTTTCTAACTCGGGCGGCCTGCGGCCTGGGCCCGAGTAATAATTGCATTATTACTCGATCGTGCCCAGGCCTAATGGCCGGCACGAGGTATAAAATACAGCGAGTATTTTTTTTTTGTTTTTGTTTTCAATGTCAGAAAATCGCAAAATTGTGCAATATCCGGTCACATGCTATCGAGACGACATTTGTATTTTAGACAAAGCGATCGAGGAAGGCTTCGGCGATTCATGTGGAATTTTACGAGCGAAACTTGCACTTTTTACTCGTCGGAGTGTTAAGTTGAATGTTAAAGACGAGAAGATCTTCTAATTTGAGATCGCCAACCCTTCGATCGTGTCTTACGAAGTCGTAGAAGATGACTATTTTGGACTCGCCACACGAACTGATGACCAACAATACCAACCCAGGATCCTCATCAGTCTCACGGGTGACTTAAACTTTATCGAAATGAGTGTATACAAACTTGAAGTTAACTGAAACATTACAAACCTAGCATGGAGGCTGGATAACTGATCCGATCCAGAACGGCAAAAGATAAAATGTAGTTGAAAGCAATGAGACTTACGGGGAGACTGACGAACACAATCAAGATTATATTTAACAATTAGACTACGAGTTCGAGTTTTCTATGAGTGAGTAGTCAACGAGGCGCGTAGCGTCGAGTTGATCACTATTTGAACTCATAGAAAACGAGAACGAGTTGTCTAATTGTTTTAGTAGAAACCAACTAGCATATTACCTTCGATTTCATATACCAATATTTATTAATTTTTCGCTTTGTTTTTGTTCAAAACGCCGGCTGTTTCGCTACTCGCTATCTATCACGCAATAGATAGTGAGTACGTTAGCCAATCAGATTACTGGATTCGTAATTAGTATGCTAGTTGGTAATTGCAGAAACGTTGTATTATACATTTATACAAATACAGCAATTTCAAAAAATGTTGAAAACTGAATACTGCATACTGAATAGTGCATTCCTAGTGCGGGCCTCGTTATTTTGAAATAAAAAGTAAATATACAGCGATTTGTTCGCCATATGGAGCTAGTATATTGTTTCTGATGGAATACACAAAAAATAAAATAAATTATTATTATTTATATTACTTTAGACAATAAAACACAAGTCCCATAATGCATTTCGGTCTTGGAATACACTATATTCAGTATCAACGTTTTTTGAAATTGCTGTATACAAATATCTAATGAGATGCAAAATGTTAAACATGCTAAAATACAACAGTTTGTGACCTTTAGGTCAAATCTGTGAACGATCTTCCGCTCGATCATTCGATCAGACTGACAAAGGCTGTTCACACTTGACGTACATCTCGTACGTTCTACTCCACTGAGTCGGACAGCTGAATTAGAATGAAAGCAATCAGCTTCAAATGCATAGTCAAAGTCGCTATTAAAAAAATGGTGAAAGGGTAAAGCATTCAAATTTTAAATTGGCACAGGAGTCAACTATCTTTAGAAAGAGCCGGGAGAACTGAGAGCCCGTTCATCATTGAGACTATAAAATCTGATCCATTGTCGAACCGATGTGAATATATTATTCCTTCCGCTGCCAGTAGACGGTTTACCGAACGTCAGTAATCGAACAAAATCGGACTGATTCAGTTCGATTACGTTCGAACGACTCGACCGATTGAGTTCGATTGAGTCCGATTGACTAGATAGGATCCTATAGAATTCGAGTGAGTTCGATTGCATGGTTCTATAAAATACAATAGCCTGAAAGTATGGGTGGTTTTACTGTAACGTCTGCAACGCTATAGCTAGTACTTCCGGCTCTGTATATAAGTATTAAAGCAACTTAAAATAGGTACTTCACTCCCCCCTCAACAAATCTAGACAAAAGAAAAATCAAAACTTCCTTTGGCCTTCAAACTGTACTTAAATAAAACTACACAATCCTGTCTCAGTGAAGTGTAACGTCTGTAACGAAGAACTGACGTCCATATAGTTCTCAAGGGGCAGCCTGAATTGCATTACAAATGTAGAGTAGAAGACAGTCGCTGGCAACGCTGGCCACACACTTCTAGTAGTTAACAAGTGAGTACTGATAGAAATACAAACCCAGGTACTGGTTCTAAGACTATCATTACTAAATCAACCCCGGGAAATCAACCTACCAATATTCCAGTCCATATCGGTAACATCAGGAAACTGATCTGGACTGCCACAGCCGTCCGATCGACGATACCAAATGAAAACATGAGCAGACCGATGAGGAGTTGAAGAGAACACAGAATAGTGAAGACTGCAGCCATGTTTAACGTTAAATGTACCACGTTGTAGCTTCTGAAGTACGCTTCCTTAGCTTTTTCTTTGAAATATCCAGGTCTTTACTAGTCTCCCTCGCAGCCGTGTTCAGTGCGCGTTGCGTGACGACACTAAATACACATTGGTACCGTTCAACTTCCTGTTGATACCCTGCGAGCAGAGGTATTTTTCTACTCGCCCAGGAGAGCGACGACGAGAAAACAAACCTCTGCCGGCACCCGCGACTATTTCTGTTGAGCATGCGTGAACGTGACGTAACAAGACAAGTAGCCCAAGCAGTATACTTTTAAAATTGTCTCAAAATGTAAAATTTGCTCAATAAACTGACATTGACACATTTATTTACATTTATTTTGTGGTCTTTTGAAGTTCCGGAGCCATTTTGTGGTATTTTTAGCCATCTGAATCCTCCCCGTGAAAAATGACCGAAGGCAGGAAACTTTCATGGCGAGTGCCTCTCACTCAAATGCTTTCAACTCCGTAGAAAATTCACCCGAAGACCTATCATCCCGAAAGCCATTTAGATCGATAACTTTGCTTTCCATCCATACCTAACAAAATATCTACCCAAATCGCCTTCAAGAAATAAACGGTATGTGACTCTCGCCTGTCATGTGCAAGATGACGTATGTGTCAAAAACCAGTTTTAACTGGTTTTTAATCCGATAACCCATAATTTTTTACATCCAGAAATGTGGATGTAAATAATCGGGTGCCGGCAGAGGTTTGTTTTCTCGTCGCTCTCCTGGGCGAGTAGAAAAGAACCTCTGCTCGCAGGGTATCCTGTTGAAGGACATGCTCCAGAATCCAGCGGTGCTCTTCGGCGCGGGCTCGGATTCCGCGCCGAAGAGCACCGCTGGATTTTCGAGCATGGTTGAAGGAACTGTCGGCTAAACTTTGCATAGCAATAGAATCTATTGTATTTTGCGTCGTTTTCAAAGATTGCCGCTATAAGAGTTTGACGGCTGGTTGCGGGGTATTCTGAAGTTGCTCCTCCATAACTCGATATGGACACATAGCTGAAGCGTTGACCATTTCTTTTATAACATAGCTACTGCAAATTCAAATAAAACAAATTTATTTTCCAATTGATTTCAGAGCGCGCGCTGTATCCATCGAGTTATGGATGCACGCTCACGCACGCTAATTAGCCAATCAGAGCGCGCGTTATATCATTGCTGTTATAATACATGTTCCTTCTTTTGAGCCTTCGGAATTGTGGCTAGCGGACGAACGTGAACGATACTAAATTGCCCGGCTCTCACGCAATGTCTTTGGACTTCTTTTTTCATGCGTTTTAAAATAAACAGACAGCCCAAAAATTATTCTGAAGCCATTCCTTTGAGAGATGTCATGGGATCACGCAGGCTATTAAGGTTGCGGGACGCGCGGGATGTGCACAGGAAGCCCAACATAGGACATTACTCAGCACAGGGAACCCAACCTTACGTATTGCGCGCGCTCTACCACAGGAAACCCTTCAAAAAAGACGCAAATATAATTGTATTTCATTATTTAGTAGCCTCAAAAGCAATGGTTGGGCTGCCTGTGTTGGAGAACGCTGGAAATAGCCGATTCCCGAGCCTCTATATTTCAAAAGTTTCTGGTGGGCATGCTAGCTTCCATACCCCCATAGCGGCTAATATCTTCCAGTGCCATTTTCAATGCAGGAATTTTAAAACTTGATTTAGCAAAATATTCTTCAAACCCAGATGTTCAAATTGACTGTAAGCTGCTAACAGTATTTTCTATTTTCCTCTTCCGGATTGATTAGTATTGTATGTGGTGATGCAGAACGCGAACAAAAATATTACCAGTCTTTTATTTCAGCTGATTGGAACATTAACAACAACTATCTATCTGTAATAAATAAAAGGCTTGAAGGTTTAAAATGTGTTCAAAACGTTTTAAACCTTCAAGCCTTTTATTTGTTACAAATTTACAGCAATTATACTATGTACAACTATCTATCTATATTGATATATTTACTACTTTAGCAATACATTCTTCTATGGTTAGACCATGTTTACATGAGAGTCCCAGCAAAAGGGACAACTCTACATAGCATTTACATTGCCAACATACATTGGATGCGTTACTGGTTGTGTTACTAGGTTCATTAGCATATTAATGAAGTGCGTGGTTACTAATTTCAAAAACTTGATCTTGGTCACGTGTCCACAGGTATCCCAACCTCCTCCATAGCAGGGGAGTTATCTTTCCTTGTTTCGTTTACAAAATTAACCCTATTCTTGGTTTGCACATGACGTCATCAACATGCTAAAATCTAAAATATTCATCGTACAAAACTGTTTGTTTAATATTTTGTTTATATCCATAATAAAAGTCTTCACAAAAAAATATGTGTACTTTCGATCTTGGTTTTTGATTGATTGAGAGTCAATTTCTGTCACGCAACACTGTCACGTGTATTCTAAAGCCAGAGAATTAGGGAAATTTGCTTCAAATGTTACGTTTTTTACCTCGTAAATGATATGTAAGTTTGATTTTATTAATATCTCTATTGAAAAATTGAGTTGTTTGTAATATTAACGTGATTTTGATCCTCGGTGTTTTGGCCGCCATATTGGTGTACTACACCAAGATGGCGGCACCATACATTCACACTAAATAATGCGCACATTTGATCGCTCATATCTCGGCATTGAAAGCTTCTTATAACTCAAAATTTGGTTGAGTTACATGATTTTGACTGCTCTTTTGGTTGTATGACCTTTTGATCAATTATACTCAATATAAGACCCAGAAAACTTTACGATGACGTGCAAACCAGCAATAGCCGGTAGGATCATCCTATCTGCGAGACAGGATGACCCTAGTGCTAGGATGATCCTAGTACCAGAAAGAACTCCAAGTCGGCCCAGGTAAACAGAAAGCAATAGATGTATAGGCGGTAGGTTGATTCGCCTGCTAGGAAAATCCTGGCACTAGGTTTATCTCTCCCTCGTGTAAACAGAGCACAATTATAGATATATAGGCGGTAGGTTGATTCACCTGCTAGGAAGATCGTAGCGCTAGGGTGATCCCTCTCTCATGTAAACAGAAAGCAATAAATATATATAGGAGGTAGGTTGATTCACCTGCTAGGAAGATCCTAGCGCTAGGATTCTCCCTCACTCACGTAAACAGGGCATTAGAGAGCGCATCTATATCTCTTATTTTATGTATCTATTACATATAAAAAAATACGTATTGTTAGAGGTCCTGGAACCTAGTCCTGGGTAACCACTCCTTGTTGTTGTATTATTTTATCTGGATATACATTTAGAAAGTTATCGTTAGTGCATCGGGCTCACGTATAAAAAACATAAGCATAAGTATAAAAAACATAAGTATAAAGTATAAACACAAGTATAAAAAAACGTCTAACAAAACTAGTTAAACACAGAGTCACACCGCGGTCAAAAGGGAAAAGTGGTCAGCGGATTGCCGTTCTTATGACGTCATTTCCGATGGGCGCTAGATTCATAGCCATATAACCTTTTGTAGAAAGTATATTGTCTGAGGATACATGTACAGTGGAACCCGGCCTTACGGACACTGTCATACAATCGTTCTCACCATCTCTCCTGAGTACATGCCCTATCCTATATCCCAACACTGTCATACATTCGTTCTCACCATCTCTCCTGAGTACATGCCCTATCCATTCCATCTCCTGTACATCATCTCTGCTGTTTCCCTCATTTTCTTATATGTCATCTTTTCCTGCCATCTTATCTTAAGTGTCTTTCGCATTCATCGATGTTGGAAGCTGTTCAGCTTCATTTCGTTGGCTTTATTAATTGTTAAAATATTCCATGTCCATGGACACATCTTATGACGTCATTTCCGATGGGCGCGCGCTAGATTCATAACCATACAACCTTTTGTAATATTGTCTGAGGATACATGTATAAGCAGGGGTAGCGATAATTTGATGAAAAATATTCGAATAATATATACATCTATTTCAATAAAGGTTGTTGAGGACATCAGTC
Organism: Actinostola sp. cb2023; assembly: GCA_033675265.1. Classification (NCBI taxonomy): domain Eukaryota; kingdom Metazoa; phylum Cnidaria; class Anthozoa; order Actiniaria; family Actinostolidae; genus Actinostola; species Actinostola sp. cb2023. The sequence goes on from JAUJYZ010000458.1 coordinate 167,654, forward strand.
CACAGGCAATAGATTATACGTCGTTCCATGACCGAACAGCATTATGGTAACAGCTTGAATAGTAAAAAAGGTATGAAAGGCTGTATGATATTGTGCATGCCTATTTCAATTTCAACATGACAACACAAATTTTGAATCGAATTTTATGAAATAATTCTGGCATACATGCCATTCAATCATAACCTATTACCTATGGACTGATGTCCTCGACAACGTTTTTTGAAATAGGTGTATACTCATCGTTGGAGGGAAACTGTTACCTTTTGACTGCAGTGGGACAGAGCATTAATTTATACAATCTCTACCTGAGAGACAACATCAACAACACTATTACACCTCTCTGTTGGTAACTTGACTAAGCATACCACACATCATAACTTGCTTAGAGCTGATGATCAGGTCAACTTGTTTCTCTCTGTATTGAGATTAATGAGACGTATCTGCACATAAACATAATTAATCAGTCACACACAATCAATATATATCAATCAGTCAGTCACACAATCAATATATATCAATCAGTCAATCAACCAGTCAGTCAAACAGTCAGTCAATCAACCAGTCAGTCAATCAACCAGTCAGTCAATCAACCAGTCAGTCAATCGACCAGTCAGTCAATCGACCAGTCAGTCAATCAACCAGTCAGTCAATCAACCAGTCAGTCAATCAACCAGTCAGTCAATCGACCAGTCAGTCAATCAACCAGTCAGTCAAACAGTCAGTCAATCAACCAGTCAGTCAATCAACCAGTCAGTCAATCAACCAGTCAGTCAATCGACCAGTCAGTCAATCGACCAGTCAGTCAATCGACCAGTCAGTCAATCAACCAGTCAGTCAAACAAACAGTCAGTCAAACAAACAGTGAGTCAAACAGTCAGTCAGTCAGTCAGTCAGTCAGTCAAACAGTCATTCAAACAGTGAGTCAATCACTCACTCAGTCAGTGAGTCAGTCAACCAGTCAATCATCCCGCCAATCCATCGATTTCTCCATCTTTCTATACATTAATATAACCTTCCATCCAATAAAATCCTATCAACAAACCTCTCCACTATCCTTGCGTTGCCTGTTTGTCGTACCAGAAGCATCTTTCTGAGATGCAGGGGTTGGTGCCACTTGTTGAGGTTTCTGGCAACGAAAGCACATGAGATCTCATTTGTTATTTATGATTTTATTAAATAAAATGAGGGTTTATCATGTAGTTCAAAACTTATAGGAGACATAGGACAAAAAAATGATTATCATAGCTGGAAAGAGCTCATTGAAATTAGTAAAAAAATGTGGAGTTTGGAAAAGATCACTTCACAAATTGTGATGAAAACCGACCAGCCTAAATTTCCAAAGGAATTCATATAAAATTTCGATTTTTTGAAAATCTTTGCAATTTGTGAAGCGATCTTTTCCAAACTTCACATTTTTACTAATTTCAACGAGCTCTTTCCAGCTATCATTTTGTTTGTCCTATGAGTTTTGAAATTACATGATAAACCCTCATTGATTTAACATCAAAACTTACCGGTTCTTGACCACTTGGGTGTTGAGTGTGGTTGGGGTTGCTAGGAGTCTGCATGTTGCCAGCAGCCATTGGATTATGCACAGTAACATAGCAAGGTTGTTGCTGTTGTTGCTGTTGTTGCTGCTGCTGCTGCTGTTGCTGCTGCTGCTGTTAGAGAAGAAGATAAAGTCAAATGAACACTAGAGAGAGAAGAAGAAAGACGACTAAAATGTAATAAGGTTGTTGTGGATGTAAGGGGATGAAGTCAAATGAATAGGGAAAGAAAATGAAATTAAAGAAGAAGTCACAGAAGGGCAATGAAATGAAAGGGGATAAATGGAAAGGGATTCTGCAGAAAGGTAAACACAACAGGAGGGGAAAAAAAGAAGGGAAAGATCGAAAAGTTAAAAGAAGAAAAAAGAGAGGACAGGGAAAACAAGGGAAAAGAAGAAGGAAAGGAAAAATTGAAAAAAATGGAACAAAAGCAGTCCACAGGTGCGGATGCATGGGTGGGGGGAGGGGGTGGAATAAAAGCAGTCTACAGGTGCGGATGCATGGGTGGGGGGGGGGGAGGGAGGAGGGGCCGATGGGGGAGGGGTGGTTACTCTTACTTCCGAACGTTGCGATCAGACACCTTTGCATAATTAATTTGGTCTTAAATAATGCTCATGACGTCATCATAAAGTATCATGAATATTCAATGAAGTTTGAATAGTGTCTATACTGACCATGATATAAGGCTGATTGGTTGCCATGGCAGCAGAGGGTTGCATAACTACATACTGTGGCTGTAGGACATAATCATTGACAATAAATTGTACTACATGCATGTACCTACAGGTGTATTTGGAATATACTGTCAGTAGTTATTTTATAGTTATTTTTGAAAAGGCATTCCATGTCATATTCTTTGCACAGTATAAATGATGACATTATTATAACTATCAACATACAGTGCAGTACGTACAGTACATTCGAGTACATTCGAGTACAGTACAATCGGCTATTATATTTTTATTTACAAAACATAATGTCAAATTGTTTACATACATGTATATATGTATAAAACTTGTAAAAAGACAATTCCAATGTTCAGATATTTGATAAAATATTAAAGACCATTCATACTTAAATACAAGTTTACGTACCTGTTGCTGCTGGTTGCTAGATACATATACCTGGTTACTAGGGGCCACTGGTGCATTACTGCCTTGTGCCACGACATAAATTGCAGGCTATAATTCAACATGTCATTAAATGTAACACTATATATCAACTAATTGACAATAAATAAAGTAACAAATATCGCAAATTTCAAAGCTTAAAATCATGAGACAAATATTACTAGACCTAGAAAAACGAAATATCGATAGGAGACTAGAGAAAACTATAATCTGTTGCGTTTTGGTTGATTTTTAACCGAATTTCTGGCATTTTAATCTTGGAGCACATACGTGGTACAGGGATCCCACTTTCACGTTATCACTTATTATTATAAAGTCACAACGCCATGTGTAATTAGGAGCAATGCATGTAGTAGACAACGAAGGTGGAGGAATTAAATAGGGACATCAACAGGATAAAATGGAAAGAATGGGCAACAAGAGGAATAGAGAGGAGAGCCAAGATAGGACTACTCAAGACACTACTATACTATAGCTTGCTAAAAACTTAAAAGTTAAAAAAAACAACGTAAAAGTTCGTCCAGTTTTGTTATATGGCTGCGAAACGAACATGGAATATTTTAACAATTAATAAAGCCAACGAAATGAAGCTGAACAGCTTCCAACATCGATGAATGCGAAAGACACTTAAGATAAGATGGCAGGAAAAGATGACATATAAGAAAATGAGGGAAACAGCAGAGATGATGTACAGGAGATGGAATTGGATAGGGCATGTACTCAGGAGAGATGGTGAGAACGAATGTATGACAGTGTTGGGATATAGGATAGGGCATGTACTCAGGAGAGATGGTGAGAACGATTGTATGACAGTGTTGGGATATAGGATAGGGCATGTACTCAGGAGAGATGGTGAGAACGATTGTATGACAGTGTTGGGATATAGGATAGCGCATGTACTCGGGAGAGATGGTGAGAACGAATGTATGACAGTGTTGGGATATAGGATATGGCATGTACTCAGGAGTGATGGTGAGAACGATTGTATGACAGTGTTGGGATATAGGTTAGGGCATGTGCTCAGGAGAGATGGCGAGAACGATTGTATGACAGTGTTGGAATATAGGATAGGGCATGTACTCAGGAGAGATGGTGAGAACGATTGTATGACAGTGTTGGGATATAGAATAAGGCATGTGCTCAGGAGTGATGGCGAGCACGATTGTATGACAGTGTTGGGATATAGGATAGGGCATGTACTCAGGAGAGATGGTGAGAACGATTGTATGACAGTGTTGGGATATAGGATAGGGCATGTACTCAGAAGAGATGGTGAGAACGAATGTATGACAGTGTTGGGATATAGGATAGTAATACATTCTCATTGTTATAATGCCCACTCATTGTCTCGGCTGGGTATTTAAGTTATGGGAGGCGCGACTGTGCCTCCGGCCGTTTACTGATATATAGTCGGGGGCAAACCGTACACAAAAGAAGTACTAAGGTGAACCAGAGTTTATTGAACCGATTTATTGCTACCTTCTCCCAAAACTCAGAAAACCCCTGAACCCTTGACCACCAAAATTTCGCTAGCTCTGCGTTACACCTTGAAAATTGTAAATGTTTCCAGCGACAACGCTGACAGGGTCTGATAAATCATTTCAATGGACGGTAATGGCCTAGCCCCGCTAGTGGGATTTCCCTCCCAATGACACCAACGTTCCCTCTTTAGTAAGTGCCAACTTTCATACAGCTAGTGCGTCATCGCGTACAATTCAGTGTCACTTCCGGTGATTTTTGCTAATTTGCATTCAATTTGCATATTATCGAGAGACGCCTGAGGAATTACAAAGAAGAAGCCGAAATTCATACTTTCAACTCTCGGCAACAATAAAACAGAAGCATTAGGAAAAAATGTAACAGCGGAAAATAAAACTAATACGCAATGGTTTAAGTCTGTTTGCTTTTTACCTTTTAGTTGTTGAGCGATCTACCGATTTTCTTAGACTGAATACGGCCCAGAATGGCGTCTTTTTGTATGGAAAGTACGACACTGAAGGAAGAAGCGGCTTGGTGTGTCTCAGCAATGCCCTCGACAAAAAATGTAACAGCGGAAATTTGATGTACATTTGTTGCCTAAAATAATTCTTCGATTTGTTTCTTTCGAACATAAACGCAAACACCGATTTTCTGAGGTTTCCTTTAGTCATAGTCCAGCTCTTGATGCGAATTTCCTGGACTTTTACAAAGGTTTCTCTCTTCAAAACAGCCTTCTCCTTCCGCCATTTTCAAACTGTTTGTGTAGCCAGGCCTGTGTAGCCGTGGAAACAATGCTCTCTAGCTCCAGTTTTTTTATTTAAACGCGATTTTTTTCGACCGAGAATACTGTTGGGATTTGTTGCGAGTCAGGAAGTGAAACCGCGCGAGGCCTGGGTCGGAGTTTTCGCGGGAAATTGAAAAAAGTACTTTTCATTGCGAAAAATCGTGGAAAATAAATACTGTACTGTAACATGTAAAAAAAAAAAAAATTTAAAAAAAATTAAAAAAAATAAAAAATAAAAAAAAAAATTAAAAATTATAAACAATAAAAAAAATAAAAAAATATATATATTCGAAATTCTACGTTATTCCGGAGCCGTTAATCCTTTATTCAGTCTATTATTTAGTAATTCACGGCCGTGACACAACTTGATGGGCAATTGTACGCGATGTTCATTTTCCTTTTGATACCCGGCCAACACCAAAATAACCTAAACTATGTGTATGTGTCGTATGCTTGTTCCAGCCCTCGCAAATAGATCCGTTGGGTTACTGGCTGTAATACGAGTTATTAGAGGCCTCATTCATGCCACCAGTAACTTAGGCTCTACTGAATTCAGCAAACTGGCCTCAATGTTGGGAGTTCAGGCCACACACGTGCACACCGGGAACTACGTGCCCTACTCTTAGTCGAATAATAATAATATAATAATAATAATAATGAAATAAGGGAAGCTGAAACGAACTACACGAATACCAAGGTAGCCTATGGGACAAAAGAGTAATGGAGACTAACGTTGAATGATCACGTAACTGATAGTTTTGCCTTAACAGAATCTGAATGTTGTTGTTGGTTTGGAGTCCCTGCTGTAAATTACCATCCCGTGGATTGAACAGTCAAACTTACTCTTGCACTTCTTGCCGGAGAATGCGTGGCCAAGAGATGTTCTATATACATACACGTGTCATATCTATGTGCATTCATTATCATAATTGGGGTAGCAAATCACGATTCACGCTGATTCTGGCCCTCGGTAAAAAATGGACCCTATCTAAGACTCGAGGAAATTCTATAACCTATTTTAGACAGTTATTGAAAACTTAGCACTAGTTAGTAGTAACCCTGTATGGTAAGGCACTTTTATTTCAGAAATCAAAATGTAATACCTTATCTAAGACTCTAAAAACTGAAAATTACGATCCTTGTCAGAATTGCAGACCCTATTCAAGATAGTTTAGGGTGAAATGTATACCCTATCTAAGACAAAAAGCTCAAAAGCCATGCCCTATCCAGCGGCATATACCCGTATAGCAAATATATGGGAGAACCCCCCCACCATGGCGCATTTGTTCTCTGATTTCTCAACAAGCATACCGAAATAAATATATTTTAATTTGTTTTGTTGTGCTATAGTTCCATTGTAAACCTCGGGTTCTTGTGACAGCCATTAAACTGATACTGTGTCCGCATCATCAACATACTTTTTGTAGCTGGCTGGGATCTTATATACTCTTGTTCAAGTTCGCTTAGATACTAAATAGAGCACATAAACGTATTGACCGCATGTGGTAAAAGTGTGGAATCATTGCCACGCCCTCAAATTGTTCAACATCTTTCCATGATACTGAAAGAGTTGATTTGCAGTGGCCGGCTATAGATGAAGCTGTACTAAATTCGTCTAGTTGATCTTTACTAAAGTTCAGGTTGTAGGTCTTATTGAAACAATCATCAGGGCATGCTCAACTTTCTCAGTCTGCTAAGATGTTGTTAGTCTCGTGAACAGGAACATTAATAAATAAGGCTCTAACGCCGTAAGATACTATTGTAGGATATATTAGCATACTATAACATCGCTGTTGCGGATTTCCTAAGCGAAATAAAACATGCATCGTTGCTGGTGTAGACATCGTTTGTGTTCTTAAAGTCGACAAGACGCACTGTGTGCGTTCACTCGGGCTGAACTTACGCCTGACCAAATGAAATGTTGGCGTGACTGAGCGATTTGCGTTCTGAATTTGTAATTGCTGTAAAATGGAGTCAAATTCACTGGAGAAAGAGTGCCGGAGTACATGCCATTTTTTTATATAAATCAGTCAAATGATATAAGTAGTCTATTGAGAGTTTGGGGGACTCAGCGCACACCCGGTTGCTTACGAGAGGTTCGAACTTTAGGTATTTTGGAAAACTGGTCGCTTGGTAGAGGTGCAAATGTATTTCATTTTGGCAGAGATATTTGTAGACTTGTGCACATCAACTAGAAATGTGACTTTTTCAGTCATTTACGGCTATTTTTATTTTTTATTTTTATTTATTTTTATTTTTTATTTTGAAAGAAATCCTTGTAAGAGACGTTTGCGGTGTCTTTTGTTCTCTGTATTTCCCCGGCGTTTATTTAAAATTTGAAGTTTTAGAGGGGGCGTTTATTATAGGGAGGCGTGTATTTCGAAACTCCATATTTTGCCTCTGAAACGTTTCCCGAGTCATCACTATACGATGAAAAACATAAAGTTTAAGTTTTTGGTGACAGTAACATGAAGTACACCACGTGAGCTCTAGCGCCGAATCGGTGAATTGAAAATGACCGTTTTCTTTCAGATCAGTAGTTATGGCAAATACTGATTTTACATTTTATTATATGCTATCTGATTGCGAGTGCTACTGAAATGATGATTGATCAACGAGTACCAAAAAAATTGTATATCTTTAGATTATAAAGCCAAAGAACTTGTAGGTACAGTTCTCTAGACATCGCAGCGTGACTACCTCGTTGCGTGACTAAAAACATGCATGCTATGTATCAAGGGATTTTCTCTATTTGTATCTATTTGGACAGCAAATGCTACTAAATTTAGCCAAGAAATAAAGTTCAATAGATAATGAACATATGTGGTACATTTCTTTTTACTGCAAACATAATTTCGTGTATTTTTGGCACACAAAGTCAGTTGGGCAACAAGCTAACAGACAAAATCGATTTCACAAGGAGCGACAAGAGGTCATTTAAAGGGTCAGGTTTCACTTTGCACGACCGTGAGGGCCTAGATTTGTGACACGACGACACCGTTTGCATATTAAGACTCGTGCTAGCCCGAGTAATTAGCGAAAGGAAAATAGTATGTTCTGCTTGCTGACAACATCGGCCGCTCGAAGCTCTCTGGGTCGCGAAATCTCAACATCCGTGCAGAGACGTAGGCGGAACCCGACGAAACCCTATCGATTGAAGGTAATGGTCCGACCCAGCTAGTGGGTTTTTCCTCCGTGTCGCACGACGCTTCTGTGCGCATTTCAATTCTCAACTGCATTCTAATAACTTATAACACAGTCGATGGAGAGAATCTAGAACCGATAAAGGTATACGCGAATCTATGAAGACTGGAGATGAATGGAGGAAAATCCACCCACTAGCCGAGTCGGACCAGGAACCCGTCCTAAGACAGGTTATAGGGTTTTTGTTTAGAATGCCCTTCTGGTCCAACTAAGCCGTGGGATGCTCGCGCGCGTGGCCTGCTTTTTTTTATATTTATTTATATTTATTTATTTTTATTTATTTATTTTATATATTTTTTTTTTCTTGCTTTGTTCCGTAATAAACGACTATTTGTATGATTAGTTTATCATTAAAGTCAACTTTCTAAACAAAATGAACTTTAAAAAAGCAACGTGTTTGAAAACTAATTGTTAAATGGCAAATTTATTCGCTAATGTTTTCAGAAGTTATGACGGATAAAAAGCAGAGAGTTTTGTATTGAGTGTACCAGCCTCGTTCTAATGTTTTTGCCCTACAAAGCGCAAATAACTTAGCAGAAATTCTATAGTTCAACTTCAAACTCGCAGACATAGTTTATTTGAAAATTTGCTATCATTCCTATATGAAACTTCCGCACTTTCCAATTCTTAACACATAAATTTGCAACCATTACGCCATAATTAGCAGCGGGCTATTGGTCTACGCGAATGCCTTTACCACCGCCACCCAGTCCTCTTTTCCCCAACAAGCTTGAGCAGAAGTTGCTGGAATGCGAGGGTAAGCAAATTAAAGCGGTCTGGTGTGCCGTACCACCACGTTAAACCGGCTCGCCCTTTCGTATCCCTTAGCCCCTGCGATGTCCACGGGTTGTTCTGGGGCTGCCGGTTTGATACAGTATACCCAACGCCGCACCGACCCTTCCCGCCTTGTACAGCTGTCGTATAGCGCATGCTCTTCTAACTAGTAACCGGGACGTCCCGATAGAAAAACACACCATCACTCCTCAATAAGAACACAATACCATAAAACTTTAATTCATGCACTTGCAACATACTTTCAAATGGCATAACTGCTAACTGAGGACACTACATTTTGGCTAACGGTCGACAAACGACCAGACTACCGAAACTGGGGTCGACACACGACCAGACCTGAATTTGGCTAAGGGTCGACAAACGACCAGACTACCGAAACAGGGTCGACACACGACCAGACCTGAATTTGGCTAAGGGTCGACAAACGACCAGACTACCGAAACGGGGTCGACACACGACCAGACCTGAATTTGGCTAAGGGTCGACAAACGACCAGACTACCGAAACAGGGTCGACACACGACCAGACCTGAATTTGGCTAAGGGTCGACAAACGACCAGACTACCGAAACGGGGTCGACACACGACCAGACCTGAATTTGGCTAAGGGTCGACAAACGACCAGACTACCGAAACGGGGTCGACACACGACCAGACCTGAATTTGAATAAGGCTAACGATGCACCGAACAGTAAAGCACGAGATGAATCAGAAAAATAAAGATGTGCGAAGCGGAATAATGAAAATTCTACGACCAGCACAAAACTTAAACAGCAAAATTCCTCGGGGTCCGTGTAACCGCGTAGGTAAAAAACTACAAACAAAAGAATGGAATAACTAACGAGCCCAGGGAAGGTGGAAATACAGCGGACAATAAGCGAACAGAAACCACGTGTAAAAAAAAACCGAAGCGAACGGCCTTAGTACACAAGAAGCAAGAAAGACGAATGAAAATTCTTGTGACTAACTGTACTGAATAATAAGTACAAACAACTATAAAACGAGCAGAGCAAACCGGTGAATAAAAAGGAATAGCTAAGACTGACAACAGTCCGGGAGGCAGCAAATAAACTAAGAGAGTATAAACTAAGAGAATATACAACCTTATGAGTCTTCTGGCATGGGGCACAGCAGCGCAATATAGCTTAGTGCTACAGCTTGTAGAGTTCTTGCGGTTGCCATTCTGTTGTGGAGGAACTGGAGCCATTGTGCCCGTTGTGGAAATTGCTGTGGTACGTTGAGCTTGACGTTGCCTTACATCTCTAAGCGGTCCAATAAGTCCTGGTCGATTTGGCTTCGGCGACGTAAAAGTGAATGTACTGAAATAATCTGCGGTAAAGTGCTAGCTTCTCATGTAACTTGGCGGAAAGGGCTGAACACATGGTTCGGGCTGCTTATAAACCTTATCGGTATTCCCATGGGACTCAAACATGCGCATTCCGCGTGCTGTGCTATTCGAAACCAATTAACCCAGCCGAGTAGACCATATTCGTGGTTATTTTATCAATGAGAATAGGGTATGTACTCAGAAGAGATGGTGAGAACGATTGTATGACAGTGTTGGGGTATAGGATAGGGCATGTACCCAGAAGAGATGGTGAGAACGATTGTATGACAGTGTTGGGATATAGGATAGGGCATGTGCTCAGGAGAGATGGTGAGAACGATTGTATGACAGTGTTGGGATATAGGATAGCGCATGTACTCGGGAGAGATGGTGAGAACGAATGTATGACAGTGTTGGCATGGGATATAGGATAGGGCATGTACTCAGGAGTGATGGTGAGAACGATTGTATGACAGTGTTGGGATATAGGATAGGGCATGTGCTCAGGAGAGATGGTGAGAACGATTTTATGACAGTGTTGGGATATAGGATAGGGCATGTAATCAGGAGAGATGTTGAGAACGAATGTATGACAGTGTTGGATATAGGATAGGGTATGTACTCAGAAGAGATGGTGAGAACGATTGTATGACAGTGTTGGGGTATAGGATAGGGCATGTACTCAGAAGAGGATGGTGAGAACGATTGTATGACAGTGTTGGGATATAGGATAGGGCATGTGCTCAGGAGAGATGGTGAGAACGATTGTATGACAGTGTTGGGATATAGGATAGGGCATGTGCTCAGGAGAGATGGTGAGAACGATTGTATGACAGTGTTGGGATACAGGATAGGGCATGTACTCAGAAGAGATGGTGAGAACGCTGGTGAGAACGATTGTATGACAGTGTTGGGATATAGGATAGGGCATGTACTCAGGAGAGATGGTGAGAACGATTGTATGACAGTGTTGGGATATAGGATAGGGCATGTACTAAGGAGAGATGACGAGAACGAATGTATGACAGTGTTGGGATATAGGATAGGGCATGTACTCAGGAGAGATGGTGAGAACGAATGTATGACAACGTTGGGATGAGCACCAGAGAATCCGGCGTAGGGCGAGAGGGAAACCAAAGACAACGTGGAGAAGTACGGTGGAGAAAGAACGAAATAAGACAGGGTGGGCAAGCTGGAATGCAGCTAAAGTGGTAGTGCTGAACAGGAAAATAGTGGACAAATAATGTAAAGGCCTTGATATATATGCGTCTACTGGCACAAAGAGATATCATTGATGATGATGACATGTATGCCATCTCTATAAACCTGAAGCTTCTGTGTGTTATTTTATTTTTCAATTGAGACTTTTAAGTTAAAACATTATATAGTATATTTAAAATGGGCGAGTGATCGAAAGAGAAGGGGTGGGAAGGCCTGGCAAGGAAGGAGGAGGGAGAGTCCTGAATAAAGAAATGTCAAGAAAGACTCATTCAACTGAATTCCTTGCAAAACCTTGTGACAATTTAATGCAAAATGTCATTTCTCAGGTGCTGTTTTCATCTCAAACAGTATACTTATAGTACATGTACCTGTTGTAATGGTTGTTGCTGGATCTGAGGAACTACCTGGACTGCACATGTACGTTGGCCTGGTTGATAATCATTAGGCTGACTTGCTTCATTAGCAAGCACATTATAAGGCCTCTGTCAGAAAAAAAAAACAGTATATAAACACTGATCAATATTAAAACTGAAATATACTGAAGTCCCATGGCCAATTAGTCGATCTAAGCAGAAATGACATGAAATATAAAAGTGTAAATGTTATTAAGATTCGTATGGAAAAATGTGCTGGATGGCATCCAATGCATTTTCCATATGAATTCTTAGAAAAAAATCGATTTTTAATGTCATTTCTCCTGTGTCATATATTATGACATTAAATACCGCCTTCTTACTAATATCACTGTTTGATTTAAGGAGGATGGGGTCACGTGACATGTTAGTGTATATGGCCTATTGGCAATTAACTCTATCTTTAAGTGGAATCATTGTATTACTCACTCTGCCTTGCTGCTGTGAATAACCAAACAACACCATCTGATCCTTTTCCAGGAAGGCCAACCAACCACCAATAAACATCTCAGCCAAACACAGGCACATAATCACTGACAAAATACCCTGTCTTGTGTCATCATCTGGGTAAACATCATGAGGACTTAGCAGCTCTGGAGGTATAAATGTCTTTCCCGAAGGATCTGGAGACATTGCTTCTATAACAGCTTTACGCCAGCCAAGATAGGAGAGTACCACTCCATACATATAAAATGCCAGAAAGGAAAGTCCAATACACAAGGTATTAATGGCTCTGATAGCTGACACCTAGAACAATTAGGAAGGTTAAATGTCAATATACTGTACTTTACTTACATGTATACATTGTATTGTAAATAAATAGGTTATAGATTTATTAAAGGACCATCTTCACAAGTTTGCAGCACATGTTATTATATTATTACCATTAGGTACTGAGTACTGCAGGGTCTCCTCCCTTGCATGAGAAATCCTCCCTTGCCCAGGGTATCCTCCATTGCCTGAGGTATCCTCATTTGCCCAGGGTCCCCTCCTTTGCCAGGCTCACCTCCCTTGCTCAGGGTCTCCTCCCTTGCCCAGAGTCACCTCCTTTGCCAGGGTCTCCTCACTTGCCCAAGGTCTCCTCCCTTGCCCGAGGTATCCTTCCTTGCCCAGGGTCCCATCCTTTGAACAGCTAGGGTTCCCTCCTTCGGCCAGGGTCCCGTCCTTTGCTAAGGATCCCGTCCTTTGCCCAGGGCTTCCTCCCTTGCCCAGGGTCACCTCCCTTGCCCAGGATCCCATCCTTTGCCCAGGGTCCCCTCCTTTGCCCAGGGTCCCGTCCTTTGCCCAGGGTCTCCTCCCATGCCCAGGGTCACCTCCCTTGCCCAGGGTCTCCTCACTTTCCCAGGTACCCCTCCTTTGCCTAGGGTTCTCTCCATTGCCCATGGATCCCTCCCTTGCCCAGATTCCCCTCCTTTGCCCAGAGTCCCCTCCCTTGCCCAGGGTCTCATCCCTTTCCTAGGTTCCCCTCCTTTGACCAGGGTATCCTCACTTGCCCAGGGTCCCCTCCCTTTCCCAGGTCCCCCTCCTTTGCCCAGGGTCCCCTCCCTTGTCCAAGGGTCCCCCCTCCCTTGCCCATGATCTCCTCCCTTGCCCAGCGTCTCCTCCCTTGCCCAGGGTCACCTTCCTTGCCCAGGGTCACCTTACTTGTCCATGGTCCCCTCCCTTGCCCAGGGTCACCTCCCTTGTCCATGGTCTCCTCCCTTGCCCAGGGTATCCTCACTTGCCTTATATATATTATAACAACAATAATTATCACGATCCATAACAATAACATTATCATCATCATCATCATCATAATAATAATAATAATAATAATAATAATAATAATAATAATAATAATAATAATAATAATAATAATAATAATAATAATAATAATAATAATAATATAATTAATTTAATTTAATTTAATTTAATTTATCAAGCTCAAAAATCAAATGTTCAAATGTGCCGGGAATTAAGAGTATGATATAAAATCGTATGAAAAATTGACCAAACATATATCAAGAATATTACTAACCTCATTGACATCAGTGAAGCCTTGTCGCTTGTTGTGACGGCCAATAACCAGGCCAGCAAACCCACCAATACCAACCTACAATAATATTTAAAATATTTAAATAAATAAATTACAGTTGAAGAAACATTAATACATTCTTATTTGGAAGTTTGAGGGGGGTGGGGGAGGTGGAGAACAGGAGGGGTGGGGTGGGGGAGAATATGCGGGGGTGGTGGAGAACAGGATCACTTGCTATGAATTTTAATATAGCGATACTAAGTGCATATACTGTCCATATACACCTAGTTTCAAAAATCGTTGTCGCAGCCGAAGCAACAGTCAACACTCCAAGACTGCAAAGGATTTCGGTAATTTTTCTCGTAATTCATTCATTCAGAGAATATTTTGGTTGCATGCGTTTGTGACATGTTATTATGGCAAGCTGAAGTGGTAGCTCAGGTGTCAAACCGAATATTTCGGAAAGTACTAGTACTACAAACGTGCTGTTGCGGGTACTAAACCCGTTGAACAAGAGCAGGCATCAAAAAAACACGCTTCCAAACAGTTCATGAGCTGAAAAACTACACTCATGATAACTTTTTACAATAAATTAATTACAAGAAAAATTACCGAAATCCTTTGCAGTCTTGGAGTGTTGACCGTTGTTTCGGCTGCGATAACGATTTTTGAAATAGGTGTATACACTCGACCTTAAACACGAGGGCGCACTATAAAAGGGCATCGCTCCGCCCACAATGTTTTGAAAAATAATGAGTTTGAATATGAAATAATTTTATTTGGTTGTAATGACTTGGACTTGGAAGAAAATCACAATTTTTTCTTTGAAGTACAAAAGTATATATTAAGTACTGACCGTTTTTCTGTATCCAATGTGTAATAATTTATCCTATTTATATATTTATATATTTTTTCCTTCTTTTTCTATTTTGTACTCGTTCTATATTATACACATGTAATCTGTAATCTTTTTGTAATTTGTATTTTTGTTTTTTCTCTGCTCTGCTTGCTAGTTTAAAAAAAAAAGGTAATATATCGATGTGAGCCCCCTAGATAAGCTACGTTGCTTCTGGGGCAATTAAACATTAAGTCAAATATGTTTAAATAAAAAATATATATATGTATATATAATATGGCGGACAATGGTTGAACATGGCTGAACAACGGGGTAAAATAATTTTCTTAATAAAGTCACATTTCAACAGCAAAGTCAATGAAGAAATTGTAACTTTACGTCTAAAACAGTTATAATAGACGGACGTGTCAATATGTTTCGTATTCGGTAGTTATCTATACGATTTTCAGTCGCGCCACGTGTACCGAAGAATGTTTTGAATTTCGCGGTGGTGACTACGAAGACGAACGTAACTTGTGTAATGAAAACAATACTCTTGTCGCTTTATGTAGAAATGACCGAACATAGTTTTATGCTTGGAAATGCTTATTGATTACAGGCAAAGCTATAGGATTTCGCTTCATGGATTTGTAGGCCTGGATAAGAAGTACGGATGTTGATTGTTGTGATCATTGTTGTGATACATGGCGCGCGAAATTCAAAACATTCTTCGTACGCGTGGTACGAATGAAAATCGGATAGATAACTACCGAATACGAAAAATATTGACACTTCCGTCTATTATAACTGTTTTAGACATAAATTTACAATTTCTTCATTGACTTTGCTGTTGAAATGTGACTTTATTAAGACAATTATTTTACCCCGTTGTTCAGCCATGTTCAACCATTGTCCGACATATTGAAACTTATTATTATTCAAAAAATTGTGGGCGGAGCGATGCCCTTTTATAGTGCGCCCTCGCGTTTAAACACCAGTTTATTTACTGCTGGAACTATTTATTAAGTTGACAAACGCTTCTGTGACATTTCGGGACGACATTGTTCTTTTATGAGCGACAGAATTTGCCTATCGCTCATCAGTGGACTTCTGAAACGATCGATGAGATCCTAACCGAAGGTGACAGACCTTACCTTGATTGTCTTAGTAGAAGAGATATCCCAGATAGAGAAACATTGTCCCTGAACTATTTACAGTTAATAATTCCCACTAGCCGTCTACAGTTCTCAATCTTGACTGTCAGGACACTCTAATGTTGACTAATCATGTTTCGAATCAAATGTGTTGTTGATCAGTGTGGCTCAGCAGCACTTCCTTTGCATTATGCAACTGCTAGTTTTGTAATATAGCTTACTAGCTACTGAGTACTACCGTATGCAGCAAATTGAAGAATCGTTGTTGGGTTCAAAAGCTGAGATCGAAATAGCTTATGGGAAATAGTTATATTAATTATGCAAAATATGCATTTTTGCATTTTATTAACATATTTTAAGCTATTTCAGTTTTATAGCTTCTATATATTCTATGATTTTGAACCCGACAATGATTCTTCAATTTGGTGTATAATTATATAAGCTTACAGTCATTTTAAAACTTACATAGCTTACAAGTTAATACTGTTGTATGTTATGTACTTCAATCAAACGGGGCAGCCTGAGTTGCATTAGAACGGACAGTCGCTCGCAACGCTGGCCACACACGTCTAGTAGTCCATAGAAATACAGCCGAGCCAAGTACTGGTTCTAAGACTAGTCAACCTACCAATAAGCCAGTCCAAATCGGTAACATCAGGAAACTTGTCTGGACTGCCACAGCCGTACGATCGATGACACCAATAGAAAACATAAGCAGACCGATTACGAGTTGAACAAAACACAGGATAGTGAAGACTGCAGCCATGTTAAACGTTAAATGTACTACTTTCTTAAGCTTTTCTTTGTATAGATACAGAGGGTGTCAACTCAACTCTTCCTGTTACATGTTACGTGAGTCTTCGGAATTGTGGCCAGCGGACGAACGAGCTACTCTCACGCAATGTCAGCCCTAAAATTATTCTGAAGCCATTCCTTTGAGAGAGGAAACCAAAAAAAGAAAAAAAGGAAACGAACGATATAACCACAGGTAGCCCAAGCTCACCATTTAATTAAAAATCGAAAATACGATAAATCATTTTAAAATTGTATGTGTTTGTTCTTCGGTGAGTTTATTTAACTTTGGGGAAAATTTGGTGTCGCTACGATTAAAATTAAGTGAGTAATAGGCCTTATAGCCGTTTGAATTTTACTCTTTGGTATGGGGTATAACAGTGATAATACTAATGGCTCCTGGTGATACACCATAGGGTGAAATTGAAACGGCTATAACTCGTTTATATTGGGTTCCCTGTGCCGGCGACCATAAAAGCCAGCGGCGAAAAGGGAGGGAAATGTGGAATGGCAGAAAAAACAGTCCCAAATCGTAAAACGGAACGTAGAAATCAGTTATCAGTATTTTCTGAAATCAGTATTCCGATCCTTTGTTGTTATTACTCTTCGATTTTCTCCACTATTAAATCTATGAACTATGAGCAAGAGCTCCTGCTATGAGTTACTAAACCTGAGTAAGTCAAAGTCGTGTGGATGCTCGTCGGAAATTTTGAAGATGACCCCTAAAAGGTACCTGACTTCCAAGTGGCCATGGCATGGAATACTTAGATTAGCTTCTCTTGTTTGTACCAACGTAGCCACTGCGTCTTTATAACAGCATCAGCAATATTTCTTCAGTTCGATTTCTTTGTAGTCTGATTATGTTTTAAGAAAGAAAGAAAGCAAGAAAGAAAGAAAGAAAGAAAGAAAGAAAGCAAAAAGAAAGAAAATGAATGAAAAAATGAAAGGAAGGAGAATAATAATGAGAAAATGAATGAATAAATAATGCATACTTAGTAAATTGAGTAAGTAAAATATAAATATTGAATGGATGAATCGGGATGAATAAATGAATGAATGAATGAAGTTCTGATTCCTGATAATCATTAATTCATGGATGAATTAATAAATGGGTGGATGAATGAATAATTAATCCTGATGATTGAGCGAGTAATCACGCCTCAAATAGAAAGTTCGGGTTTTGGACTCCCTGTGTAATTACTTTTCAATGGCGGACATCAGGTGGAGATCACGAGTGACCATATTACATGATGCTTTATTCACCATTTATCGCCACCATTTTCAGTACATATAGTAATGTAAGCTTTGAACTGTCTTATTCAGTTCAATTCACGGTTACGTATAACGGTATGGCCAGCAAGGAGCCCTGAAGGGGTAAAATGGGATGTGGGATTGGCCATTATTGAAAGTATAAAGTATGAGACCAGGAAATTGTTTGTTGAATTATCTAATAGGGGGTGGTCTCTAGAAGCGAGCCACGATACTGGGATTTTCTTGGATTCATGTCAATGGGACTGGGATTTTTGAAAGAAACGGACTGGGAAATGGGATTTGTATTCATTAGTATTGCATGTGTGGTGGGTGATACACAACGCGAACAAAAATATAATTACCAGTCTTTAATTTCAACTGATTGAAACATTAACAACAACGATTTATCTCTATTGAGATATTTACTACTTTAGTAAAACATTATTCTATGGTTAGACCATGTTTACATGAGAGAGGGATAACCCTTGCGCTGGGATCTTCATAGCAATAGAGTAGCCGAAGTGATGACGTCATAAAAAAAAAATTTTTCGTTTTATCAACTTTCGATCCCCGATTTCGAAAGAACATCAATAAAGAAGCTTACATGCCAAATGTGAGTCAGAGCAATCGGTTAAATAGCGGCTAAGATATGGCCAGTTGAATATATAATTTCCGTACACAAATCACTGTAATTTCGGCCTGGATCATAAAGTTATGTCAAACAACAGCATTCAGATCCCCCTCAGTCATGTCCATCGGCTACATGGAATAGCCTTTCAGTCGCAGGACATACCTTTCATGTTTACTATGGACATATATATTATTATACATTAGAGTCCATAAACTTGGTTGCATATCAAACTTATGCTATACAAAAGGTCATTGTTTCACATATGCAGATGAGGAAAGTCTTGGTTAGGCGAAAAAACAGCATGATTTTGATACATTTTTGCTTTTTACTGCATTGTTAAAATACAAATCAAAAACCTACCAACGGAATATAAAAGACGAATATGTAAGGAATGAATAAGCTGGCAATTCAAGCACAAATAAAGAGGTTTGAAGGTGGCATTTTCCGTCTCTTCAAAATTGATCGAACTGAAATCTCTGAAGAGATACGCTACACACAAAAACCCTTTGAATTCTTTGGGAATTGTGTCAATCAAAAACCTACCGCCAGATTCAAATGCTCTGTAATGATACGCGCGTTTTGATATAAAATACATGTATATTGGATATAATTAAGCGGTGGCAAAATGAAATCTAAAACTCTTTGTTTGGTAATCGTGAACATCATATTGGTGCTCTTTATCCCGGTCTGTATGTAGAAGCTACATAGACAAATAAATTATGGCTCGGAAAGGACGTTTTTGAAGGCAATTTCTAATATTTACATACAAGATCAATATAGGTCTGAAGTTCGAATTTGTGAGTATATTTTCCCCTGTTGAGGAAACATATGCAGCTCTATAGCATCCTCTTTTATACTTCTAATTTACACATTGTCAAAGGCGGAAAAAGATCAATTGAGAAATGCTTTATTTATCGGCCAAAGAACAAATTGCTCGATTAATTGGGCTTCAAACGTGCTTTTAATAGTAAACAAAGCACATTTGTAATTCAATAATTTCATCTTGCACAAGCGCATTCAAAAACGTTGTCCGCGTGATACTGTGTCCCAACAGGAGCAAATGTTCAATGATGCAGGACATAAGTTTGATATGCAAACGAAGAAAGCGATGTGATCAATGCCTCGTACATAGTAAACCGAACTGGCCATCCACGAGTGGAACAATCTCTGGCTCAATTAATACGTGCTGGTAATTTTATCAAACACAAGTGGAGCAGTAATACATGGTTCATGTGAGCCATATAAAGTATCTTCGCTAGGTCGCTGTAGTCATGTTGTAGCTTTATTGTTATATTTGCTCGACCACGACGTCCATAACATTCTCGTTCCCAGAGCTCCTCGGTTTCGGTCCTCTCCCGAGAAGGCTCTGGTCGCAGCCATTTGAGGCTCGATGCTGATTGGACGAAATATAACGCATGCGCATTTGAAAACATATATCAATAACAATAAGAACAATGAGCCCAAAGGTAGCCCAAACATAGAATCAGTGGGCCGTGACGTCGTTGAATATTCGTTTGACCGTTGGATTTTCGAATGGTCTCAGAAATGAGCTCTTAGAAAGCCTTCAAAGGGTATGAGATTCTCAAAAATGTCTTCACAACAGTAGTCTGATAATTAAAGAACACTTTGGTGTAGAAATCTGAGCAAGAAATTGTATTTTTGAGTGGTTTTGAGCGATTCGAAAATTTCACTCTTTTCGAACATACCGTATAATTAGGAAAGGTTTGCAACTCCGACCACCAAATGTTTACGACAACTGTCGCTAGCTCCAAAAGTATCCAAACACTCATATAGCTTAAATAATCACACATTCTAAAATAAATTCTCTTTTAAATGAGCTTTTAGTCACATTTTGTTGTCCACTCTATCCGGATAAATAATTTTTGAAGGTCGACAAGTCGGCTAAAAATCTGCCGTGTCCATCCGCAGGAGTTTGCTTTGCGGTTACCTGGGTTACCCGTGGGCTCATTGTTCTTGATTGTTCTTGATATATGTTTTCAAATGCGCATGCGTTATATTTCGTCCAATCAGCATCGAGCCTCAAATGGCTGCGACCAGAGCCTTCTCGGGAGAGGACCGAAACCGAGGAGCTCTGGGAACGAGAATGCGTCCATAACTGCCATGCATTCTCGTACCCAGAGCCCACTCCTCATTTGGTTCGTCGCTGGCTCTGGGATACCCTGAAATTTTAGCGAATTTCATTGGCTGTTGAAATCAACAATGAATGATCGTATTTGATTGGTCCATGAGATAAACAAAGATTCAAACTTGCAAAGCGAACGAAGCGAATGACGGCGACGGTTGTAGTAATTTCATACAATATTATTTTCAAAAACTATATACCTTTTTTGAATAATAAATCAATGGAAATGAGTGACTCATTGACTGTGTAGACATAAATTCGTAAAGGGAGATCTAACAATACATAATTAAATTATAAAAGTAAAGTAACGGCTACACTCACAATCGATCGTACTCGCTTTGAGTATTCAAAGGAATATTTTTATAATTCAAGCCGAAACAATAACAAAGCGGAAGACAGGAAGGTTCACATGCAAGATTATATTAGAACATGTATTTATCGTCCAGCCCGGCTTTATCGCAACAGAGCCAGAGAAGAACCAGTGATGAACGTCGAAGGGATTTTAAACGGCTACACGAAGATAAATGTACAAACTTGTGTACTTGTTACATTGTTTGAATATTCAAACCAACGTGAACACTACGTAGCCAGTAGACTCTTCCACAGTACCCGCTCTCAGCGGTCTTTAGTATGAGCATGCGCTCTGACGACTTGGTCGTCAACATTTGACGACCGAGCAACAGGGTTTCCCAGAGCCAGCGACGAACCAAATGAGGAGTGGGCTCTGGGTACGAGAATGAACTGCCATGCACAAGCAAACAGATTGCAAGTGGAATAATATATATTTCTGGATATCTTGAGTCTGTTGCATTTTCCCCAGCTGCAATGTTTAGTGCTGACCATGTTAAGCTAAGGGTTTTGTAATCTTGAGCGTTATAAAGAGAGTATTGCGGGTATGGTTTCCGCAATAAGGCCATTATCAGTCGCTATCAGTTTACATATCCCTTTAGCACGCTTTCAATTTGGGATAGGGTATACATTTTTATGCTTTAGTCTGGGATAGGGTATACATTTTAAAGCTTTAGTCTGGAATAGGGTATGGAAAATCAAAATTTTAGGTCTGGGATAGGGTCAGGTTTTTGAGGTGTCCGCGGCACACCCGGGACCCTAGTGCTAGGATGATACTCAGTAGTACCAGAAAGAACTCTACACCGGCCCATGTACAAACAGAAAGTGATAGATATATAGCCGTTAGGTTAATTATATATATCAGTAGGCGGCAGGTTGATTCGCCTGCTAGGAAGATCCTAGCGCTTAGGGTTATCCCTCGCTCACGTAAACAGGGCATTAGAGAGAGCATC
Source organism: Actinostola sp. cb2023 (assembly GCA_033675265.1). Lineage (NCBI taxonomy): Eukaryota > Metazoa > Cnidaria > Anthozoa > Actiniaria > Actinostolidae > Actinostola > Actinostola sp. cb2023. The sequence goes on from JAUJYZ010000458.1 coordinate 189,674, forward strand.
TATATCTCTTATTTTATATATCTCTTATTATTATTTTTATCTAGATATAAATTTAGAACGTTGTCGTTAGTACATCAGGCTCACGTACATGTATAAAAAAAGTCTAAAGTATAAACACAAGTATAAAAAATCGTCTAACAAAACTAGTAAAGCACAGAGTCACACCGTGGTCAAAAGGGAAAAGTGGTCAGCGGATTGCCGTTCTTATGACGTCATTTCCGATGGGCGCTAGATTCATAGCCATACAACCTGTTGTAATATTGTCTGAGGATACATGTATAAGGAAGCGACACTTTGATGAAAAATATTCGAATATTATATATACTCATCGTTGGAGGGAAACTGTTACCTTTTGACTGCAGTGGAACAGAACATTATTTTATACAATTTCTACCTGAGAGACAACAAAACTTATTAAACACTGCATTACATTTCTCTGTTGGTAACTTGACTAAGCATACCACACATCATAACTTGTTTAGAGCTGATCAGATCAACTTGTTTCCCTCTGCATCACTGAGATGTATCTGCACAGGAACATAATTAATTAGCCACAGTCAATATATCAATCGGACAATCAACCAGTCAGTCAAACAGTCAGTCAATCAACCAGTCAGTCAATCAACCAGTCCGTCAAACAGCAAGTCAACCAGGCAGTCAATCAGTCAATCAACCAGTCAGTCAAACAACCAGTCAGTCATGCAATCAGTCAATCAACCAGTCAGTCAATCAACCAGACCGTCAAACAGCAAGTCAACCAGTCAGTCAATCAGTTAGTCAATCAACCAGTCATTCAATCAACCAGTCAGTCAAACAACAAGTCAGTCAATCAACCAGTCAGTCAATCAATCAGTCAGCCAGTCAAACAACATGTCAGTCAATCGGTCAGTCAATCAACCAGTCAGTCAATCAACCAGTCAGTCATGCAATCAGTCAATCAATCAGTCAGCCAGTCAAACAACATGTCAGTCAATCGGTCAGTCAATCAACCAGTCAGTCAATCAACCAGTCAGTCATGCAATCAGTCAATCAACCAGTCAGTCAATCAACCAGACCGTCAAACAGCAAGTCAACCAGTTAGTCAATCAGTCAATCAACCAGTTATTCAATCAACCAGTCAGTCAAACAACAAGTCAGTCAATCAACCAGTCAGTCAAACAGTCAGTCAGTCAATCGGTCAGTCAATCAACCAGTCAGTCAGTCAAGTCAGTCAATCAGTCAGTCAGTCAGTCAGTTAACCAGTCAGTCAATCAACCAGTCAGTCAACCAGTCAGTCAATCAACCAGTCAGTCAACCAGTCAGTCAATCAACCAGTCAGTCAACCAGTCAGTCAATCAACCAGTCAGTCAAACAACAAGTCAGTCAATCAACCAGTCAGTCAATCAATCAGTCAGTCAATCAATCAGTCAGCCAGTCAAACAACCAGTCCGTCAATCGGTCAGTCAACCAGTCAGTCAGTCAGTTAACCAGTCAGTCAGTTAACCAGTCAGTCAACCAGTCAGTCAATCAACCAGTCAGTCAACCAGTCAACCAACCAACCAGTCAGTCAATCAACCAGTCAGTCAATCAACCAGTCAGTCAATCAACAAGGCAGTCAAACTGTGAGTCAATCAACCAACCAGTCAATCAACCAGTCTGTCAACCAGTCAGTCAATTCAAACAGTGACTGAGTCAGTGAGTCAATCAATCAGTCAACCAGTCAAACAACCAGTCCGTCAATCGGTCAACCAACCAACCAGTCAGTCAATCAACCAGTCAGTCAATAAAGTCAGTCAATCAGTCAGTCAGTCAGTCAGTCAGTTAACCAGTCAGTCAATCAACCAGTCAGTCAATCAACCAGTCAGTCAAACAGTGAGTCAATCAATCAGTCAGTGAGTCAGTCAACCAGTCAAACATCCCGCCAATCCATCGATTTCTCCATCTGTCTATACATTAACCCTCCATCCAATAAAATCCTATCAACAAACCCTCCATCCAATAAAATCCTATCAACAAACATCTCCACTCTCCTTGCGTTGCCTGTTTGTCGTACCAGAAGCATCTTCCTGAGATGCAGGGGTTGGCGCCACTTGTTGAGGTTTCTGGTAACGAAAGCACATGAGACTGTCTCATTTGATTGATTATTTTATTAAATAAAATGAGGGTTTATGTAATTTCAAAACTTATAGGAGACATAGGACAAAACAAATGATTATCATAGCTGGAAATAGCTTATTGAAATTAGTAAAAATGCGACCTTTGGAAAAGAACGCTTAACAAATTGCGAAGATATGCATTTTCAAAAATCGACAATTTGTATGAAAACCTTTGTTGGTAGGCAAGAGTTGCCTACCAGCGTAAATTTCCAAAGGTTTTCATATAAAATTCCGATTTTTGAAAATTCATAGCTTCGCAACTTGTGAAGCGATCTTTTCTAAACTTCACTTTTTTACTAATTTCAACGAGCTCTTTCCAGCTATGATTTTAATTTTTATGAAATTACATGATAAACCCTCATTGATTTATCTTCAAAACTTACCGGTTCTTGACCACTTGGGTGTTGAGTCTGCATGTTGCCAGCAGCCATTGGATTATGCACAGTAACATAGCAAGGTTGTTGCTGTTGCTGCTGCTGCTGCTGCTGCTGCTGCTGCTGCTGTTAGAGAAGAAGATAAAGTCAAAAGAAGTCACTAGAGAGAGAATTGTTTTTTTCAAGTTTTTTAATTACAAAACTAGAGAGAGAAGATGAAAGACGATTAAAATGTAACAAGGTTGTTGTGGATGTAAGACAAGGGGATGAAGTCAAATGAGATAGATAGACACCTGAAAAATGAATAGGGAAATAAAATGAAAGAAGAAAGAAGAAGTCACAGAAGGGCAATGAAATGAAAGGGGACAAATGGAAAGGGAATGGGAATGGGCAGAAAGGAAAACACAACAAGTGAAAAAAAAAGAAGGGAAAGATCGAAAAGTTAAAGGAAGAAAAAGAGAGGACAGGGAAAACAAGGGAAAAAAGAAGGAAAGGAAAAATAGAAAAAAATGGAAAAAAGCAGTCTACAGGTGCGGATGCATGGGATGGGGGGGGGGAGGGGGAAGCGGTGCATGGGGGGGGGGGGGGGGAGGAATGTATACCGATGGGGGTGGGGGAGGGTTACTCTTACTTTCGAACGTTGCCAATGCGATCAGACACCTTTGCATAAATAATTTGGTCTTCAATAATGCTCATGATGTCATAAAGCATCATGAAATCAATATTCAATGAAGTTTGAATAGTGTCTATACTGACCATGATATAAGGCTGATTGGTTGCCATGGCAGCAGAGGGTTGCATAACTACATACTGTGGCTGTAGGACATAATCATCGATAATAAATTGTACTACATGTACCTACATACTAGGTGTATTTGGAATATACTGTAGTTATTTCATAGTTATTTTTGAAAAGGTATTTCATATCATACTTTTGCACAGTATAAATGATGACATTATTATTACTATCAGCATACAATACAGTACATTAGAGTACAGCACAGTACAGCACAATCGGCTATTTAAGCTATATTTACAAAACATAATGTCAAATTGTTTACATACATGTATACAGCTATTTCAGTTTTGTTGCATGTTACATCTTACATACCAAGCTCAAAATGCACTATGGACGATGTGAATGGAATCAGCGAAAGGTCACAACAAGATGGACACTGGGAATTTTCCCAAACTTTGTATTCGCAATATGGAGCCGGCATAGTTTTTTTCTGTATGTGCATGCTGACATTATTTATATATGATCCACAATACATTTCGGGCTTGAGATGCAAGATGCAACAAAACCTTCACCAACCTTTTTTTGAAATAGCTGTATGCATAAAGGCAAACCTAAGACAATTGCAATGTTCAGATACTTGATAAAATATTAAAGACCATTCATACTTAAATACAAGTTTACCTACCTGTTGCTGCTGGTTGCTAGGTACATATACCTGGTTACTAGGGGCCACTGGTGCATTACTGCCTTGTGCCACGACATAAACTGCAGGCTATGATTTAACAAGTCATTTTAATATTAAAATATGTATTATTATCTGATTGACATGGTTTTCTTCGTTCTTTGTAGGGCTTTAATCTGATCCCATTCCATCATTACGGACTCACGCTATTTTGGTAAGTAAAAAGTGACTTTATGATATGTTTTTTCATTTTTTCCTTGACTAATTAGGCACAGCTTTTGTAGCCTGTGTCACGTTATATAATTACTTTGTGTTTACCGAGAATCCTTCAGGTATTGTGGGGTTTTGAATACATTTTATAGTCGAAATATGACCATCAGAGTACCGTGCACGTGTTTGTTTGTCCTTCGATTGCCCGATGTGATGGCCTACAAAAAGGCTACACTGATATACCTTTATTGAATACTCCCCGTAGGGCTATATAGAATGCCTCCAAGTTCAACGTTTGGCGATTGACAACCCCTTTCGAAGGACAAGCGCTAGCGATTCCCATTTGGGAACGTATGAGCGCTGCAAAGGGAAAACGCAGCCCCGTAAGGGGAATTATGGAATTAGGACAAACAAACACAGTAGACTACTCTGATGGTCATTATAGTTCGACTATAAAATGTGTTCAAAACCCCACAAGACTTTTAAGTTAAAACATTAAATAGTATACGGAAAATGGGCGAGTGTTTGAAAGAGAAGGGGTGGGAAGGCCTGGCAAGGAAGCAGGAGGGAGATCGAGTCCTGATTGAAGAAATGTCAAGAAAGGCCCAACTGAATTCCTTGCAAAACATTGTGACAATTTAATGCAAAATTGCATTTATAAGGTGCTGTTTTCATCTCAAACAGTATATTTATACATGTACCTGTTGTAAAGGTTGTTGCTGGACCTGAGGAACTACCTGGACTGCACATGTACGTTGGCCTGGTTGAGAATAATTAGGCTGACTTGCTTCATTAGCAAGCGTATTATAAGGCATCTGTTAAGAAAAAAAAAACAGTATGTAAACACAGGTCAATACTAATATCAAGTTGCTGTTTTAATTCATTTCTGGAGTTCATAGACCTATTCGGCTAACGCAATGTTTACATTCTTTACCCCAATTCAAAACCTTTGGGAATAAGAGCTTTTTGTTCCAAACATTTCCATGTCAATGCTCTATTGAAATCGAAATACAACAGACAAAGAACCGTATTCCCAAAAGGTCTGAATTGGGTACAACATTTCGTTAGCCGATTAGGTCTATTCACTGCTATTTCATTTAACGGGGATGAGTATGGGGTCAGGGTCATGTGAAATATGTTAGTGTATACATATATATATGGCGGTCTATTGGCATTGAATTAAGGTATCAGGGTACCCCTACCGACCGGTATGCATTCAAGTCGCTTCAACACATAATCTGTCCATTTAAACCCCAATAAAGTATACATTTTCTGAAAGCTAAATAAATGGAGATTCCAACTAATGGTATATTAACAAAAAAAGTACATACGCGTTTTAGATATAAGTCAAGATCAACGAATTTTCATATACCGTTATACGGCGAGGTCCCAGACAGCCGCATTTTATCAGAAATTCAAGATCATTATCTTTATGCAGTCTAGAGATATCATTTATCAAAACCATGTCTCCGTTTATCGATACGTTTCCCCATTGCTTTTTTATCTGCCGCGAAACTTTCGGTACGCTAAAAATACATTGTTCTTTACTGATCAGTTAATAACTCATGAAATCATCAAAATATCAAAAATCGGAGAAAAACATTTTGAAGAATGATAATCAGAGATGAAGTCCTAAAAATCTCAGCTGAATCGAATAAAACCCGTTTGTTTAGGAGCTCAAACATAACACCCGTCACAGCCTATAAAATCGCCCTCACGGTGGGCACAAAAGCACACAAAAACGCTAAGGTAGATCTACTTCTACAGTTTCTATCCAATCAAAATGAAACTTGGCAACGTTACTCTACATGGCGCCATGACCACTAAATTGTTCCGTTTTTTATTTTTATGATGTTTGGCGGGAAAATGACGTCATGAACACGACAACAAATTTTAAAATTAATAAATGCACCAAACAGATCATATATGATCTATATAGTAATCGAAATAACATGTAAAATGAGAACTATAACTGAAATAATATATCAGTTATCGTTATTCAATCAAAAGTTATGAATTTTTGAAATTTGAAAATCCGCCATTTTGTTTCTAAAAATAGCACAAAATGGCGGAAATTTCAGATTTCAAAAATTCATATCTCTGGATTGGATAATGATATCTCAGTTATTATTTCAGTTATAGTTCTCATTTTACATGTTCTTTCGATTGTTATGATCAGATCGGTGCATTTACGAATTTCAAAATTTACTGCCCTATTCATGACGTCATTTTCCCGCCAAAAATCATAAAAATAAAAATAAAAAGAAGAGCAAATTGGTGCTCTTGCCATGTACTGTAATGCATGTTGCCAAGTTTCATTTTGATTGGATGGAAACTGTAGAAGTAGATCTACCTAATTAGCGGTTTTGGGAGCTTTTGTGCACCCGCGCGTATTTTCGTCAATTTGCATGAATGGCAGTCAAAAGAAGATCGCCTTACAGTTCGTAACGAGGTAACACAACGAGGCAGTGGGAAAACAAAGTTACTGCTGGCAAGAAATACCAGCATTTTGACCGTGAGTGGTTTGTTGCATCGTTATTCAAGGATATTTTGAGTGAGTACTGGGTTACGATTTTTGGAAACTTTCTTCGCATCTGAATCTTTGTGGAAAGTCTGTTGCGTGAGTGCTATTGACAGCTTGCTTGACAACATCTTTTTGCATCAAATGAAATCCAAACTTCGTTTTTTGATTCTAGCTTTTTAGGGGAAAAAATATTTTTAGATTCTGTTTTTTATAGATGATTTTAAAAAGTATATATTTAAGTGGAATCATTGTATATTACCAAGAGACCATGAGGGACAGAGAGGGAGTCTTCCAGTATAGGGTCTGGGATATCTTAATTTCAAAAAATATATTTTTAGAATGCGGACGTCTGAGGAAATTAACTTCCGGTTCAAAGCAGATGTATTTTTTTTTTAGGCCGAGTATTTTGACTCTGATTTTGACTGAAATCATATCAGAAAAGCATCGCAAGATTTTATGTTATATGGAAAGGAGTTGTTTAAGTTCGAACAGAGTCCAAAAGTCGCCTTGTGTTGTGGTCTGTAGGATTGAATGGACAACAAAAACTAAACGCCGAAAACTACTGCCAACTCAACAAGAACGAGAAGAAGGTCGCTGCATGAAGAAGGTCGCTGTTTGTACTTTCTTCTTGCTGTTTGCCTTGAACAATTAAGAAAAACATTCACAAGAATAGATGTAATCGATTTGAAAGTGCATTCAGGGGCGTAGCGTGCTTTTTTTGCAATGTACGCACATAGCAACGAGCGCCGAAGGCGTGAGCTTCTAGGGGGGTGAGGGGGCATGCCCCCCTGAAAATTTAGAAATCTAGAGCCTTGGAAATACCATTTTTTTCGTTTTCCAGCGGACTTTCTCGCTACATAAATACATAGTAAAATGCATTTATCACTGACTCAGTTTTATGGGGGGATTTATGTAAAGGTTATATAAAGGATTCAGAAAAGGATTTATGTAAAGGTTGTAGTGTAAATGATTTATGAGTATTGGTTAAAGAATTTATGTAAACAGGTTATATATATACCGCTACCGTTATATATAGCGATATAATAACCCGAGGCGAAGCCAGTTTTTTGGTATTTATTTTGTTTGAGACTGTACTAACTACAATCATCATTATACATGCCCACAATGACTGACTGAAAGGGGAAATGTATTGGGGGACACAATCTGACGAGCGGCGAAGGTGCGAACTCGTAGGAGGATGCGGGGGTATGCTCCCCGAAACTTTTTTGAGGTATAGGGTCTCCAAAATTGCATTTTCCTGCCTTCTGTGAGTAGTTTCCAGCAAGTAATCTGCCGTGAGCTGTTAAGATTTTGTCCTGGATTTCATTTTATTTTCAATATTTTTGTGTTTTTTATAATATATACATATATTAAGGATTTTAAATTGTACGCACGTGCGTACGGGCGTATATGCACGCTACGCCCCTGGCATTAAAGACTAGATCCGATGGAAAATCTAAGGATAAAGTCGTGAAAATTGCTGGTTTTCCAAAAATGCTGTTGATTGTTGTAGCGGTGGATGCAAAGCTGCCGGCTTAGCCGAAGACTTTCAAAGACGTATTTTCGTCTCTTTCGTCAAACTATTTCGTCAGAAAGTGACTTCAATTTATTCTTGGATGTGGTTTAGTGGTATCTTGTAATTATCGTTGTGGCGTTTGAAGAGTTTTCACAAGGCTATTCAAAAACAAATTTGCCGTGAAACATGATGAGCGACAAGACGAGTCACGAGTGAATCAAACAAGCAGTGAAAGTAAGCGTGTTTGTTGTGTGCTTGTGTATTTTCCCCGGGGAGGGTACTCCCTTTGTCCAAGTGGTAGGGGTGATCGGCGGTCGATTTTGAAAACGACCCTAAAAGGTACGCATAAATTAAAAGAGCTGTTGAAGCCATGTTAATTCCAACCCCTAAAAGGTACGACCATATATTATTATTATTATTTATTAAAATTTGATAAATAGACACTTGGGTACATCAAATCAGTGACTGGACAACATCTTTCTTCTGTTTGTCAATAAATAAATTAAATACAAATAGACCCTAAAAGGTACGGAGTCACGTTACGTAACTGACTTTTGAGTCGGAACCCCTAAAAGGTACACACAGGAAATATTTTGAGCCCTAAAAGGAGCGCCGATCACCCCTACCACTTGGACAAAGGGAGTACCCCCCCCCCCCCCCCCCCCGGGGTATTTTCTTTACCTAAAATGACTTAAAAATGGATTGTGAATAGTTTTTGTGTGTATAACGGCATCTGAATGACTTGAAATCTCTCTAAAAACTACGGTCTACTTCATTCAAGTTTTGATTCAACGTTTACTGGATTCACTGAGTCTACAAGTTGGCATTTATGGCCGCTTCAGTGAAAATAAAAAAGTTGAGCGCAAAAACCGTTCAAAATTACTTTGTTATCCATCGAGTACCATTTAAAATAGAGGCCGCATCACCGGTATATTGTATTCCCTTGTTTATGACTTTGTTCAGTCAGAATCAAGTAATATTATTTCAATTCTCAAATCAGTTGATGCTGGAACTAAAAACGGATGCGAGGGATGCTAGTGAGCACTTTGCCAAATTAAACTTGGGAAAGACACTCTGTCAGCAAAGAAAGGGGAACGAAAAATAACACTGATCAGAAAGCAGGTCTCAAATGGAAGAAGAATTAGACATTTTGGTGCAGATGCATGAAAGAAGCAGTTGACAAAAAGCATTCACTAGTTTCTTTCCGCGGGACATTTACATTTTCTTTGTTATCATCTGACTCATTACTGCCGTCTCAAAAGTCTAATAAACTATACATTTTCCGAGCCATTTATAAAAAGTAATCAAATTCAAAAAAAAAAAAAAAACAACAACATGGTTTTATTTCGCCGGGATAGAGTAAGATAGATCTTAGCCGCCATCTACTTTGAACCGGAAGTTAATTTCCTCAGACGTCCGCACTCTAAAAATATATATTTTTAAATTAAGATATCCCAAGAATAGCGCGAGACTCCCTCTCTGTCCCTTATGGTCTCTTGATATTACTCACTCTGCCTTGTTGCGGTGGATGGCCAAACACCATCTGATCCTTATCCAGAAAGGCCAACCAACCACCAACAAACATCTCAGCCAAACACAGGCACAAGATCACTGAAAAAATACCCTGTAAGATGCTTTCTTTTGTCCCAGTGACATGATAAGCAGCTTCTCTCCAGCCAACGTAAGAGAGTAATGTTCCATACATATAAAATGCCAGAAGGGAAAGTCCAATACACAAAGCATTAATGGCTCTGATAGCTGACACCTAGAAAACAATTAAATGTCAATATACTGTACTGTACTGTACTTACATGTACATGTATATACATTGTATTGTAAATAACTCAACGTCAATGATTAGTTTGGGCTAGGCACCCTGGTGAGTGTTGGTCGCCTGACCTTGCCCGTCCATGGCGGTAACCATGGTAACCGGGCCACGTCATACTGAAGATCAGTGGAATAGTTATACTCACCTAATCCGAAACTTATCCAGGGGAGGGAGGGTCAAAAACTTGATTCAGCAGCCCCTGACAGCACTTCACTTTGCAAAAATGTCAAAGCTACCATGCAATCACGCCAGGGCCTAAAATACCTGAGGGGGTCCCCCTACGTGGTAAGAATGGGTAAGACCGCTGCGCAGGCTCTCCTCCCTCCTTTGTTCAGAGGGTCCCCACCCTTGCTTAGGGTCCCTTCCTTTGCACAGGGTTCCCTCCTTTGGCCAGGGTCCTCTTCCTTGTCAAGGGTCCCTTCCTTTGGCCAGGGTCCCCTGCCTTGCCAAGGGGCCCAGGGTCTACTCCCATGTCCATGGGCCCCTCTCTTGCCCAGGGTCCCCTCCCTTGCCCAGGGTAATGAAGAATATTACTAACCTCATTGACTTCAGAGAAGCCTCGTCGCTTGTTGTGACGGCCAATAACCAGGCCAGTAAGCCCACCAATACCAACCTACAATAATATTTAAAATATTTAAATAAATAAATTACAGTTGAAGAAACATTAAATAAATGCATTCTTAGTTGGAAGTTTGAGGGGTGCGGGGGGGGGGGGAAGGGGGGAGGGGGGGGGGGGGGGGGGGGGGGGTGCTGAGAACAGTACAGGAGGGGTGGTGAACAGGACCGTGGCTTGCTATGAATTTTAGTCTAGCGATACCAAGTGCGCATACTGTCCATGCATATATATGCATGTAAGAAATGAAATTTCACTTAAATTTCTATGACAATATATATATTGTTCATGTCCCAGCATAAATAAAATCCACATAATCATATTTTCAACCAAATATACTAAATATAAGATGAACGAGAAGATGATCAGAGAACGAAACAAAGTTTTAACAACAACCGAAAAAGCCAAAATTAGTACTGATGTCTTGAGGTGACATCGCGAGCTGCATGCAGTCTTAAATGGAGTCTCGTTCATCGTGAAGCTTATTATTAAAGTCTTTTAAGACTTTAAAAGACTTTAATGTTAGTTAAAACTTGGCTTCCCAGTTGCTAAAACAGAGCGTTAAAATAAGCTTTGATTGTCTTTAAGATTGAAAACCAGAATAGTACTTTCTACTAATTCTAAAGAACGTAGACTCGATCGACTCGAGGCAAAATATTGCAGGTTCTGACAACTAACGTACTGACGAGTACTCCCACAGGAAATGTTGGGCCAGGACTGCTTCACCACGTAAAATGATTGGTGGATAAAAGCGTGCCTTTAATTGGTTGATATGACGGAAGACCAGTCTGCCATGCAGGACAGTTTCACCACGCTACATATACAATGTAGTTACAGTTGGTTTTTGATACTCTTATCGGAGTCATGAATCTGCAATCGAGTGGGACTGGGAACGAGACCACGAGACTTATCAACACGCATCTCAACACGACGACCTCTTTCTTCGCAAACCCACAAGAAAGATTACGAAGCACAAACCAATCAGGGGAAGCACCTGAGGTCAAGGAGCAAAAATCTAAATATATTCTCGTCTATATTTAGATTGAAACAAGACGCTCTAGTAGCGTGAAGTCGGGCTATTAACGTTTTTACTGATATACTGTAAAGTTCCGAAAGTTAGCCTTCTCCGCAGGCTAGTCTATAGCTCGGAATACTGAATATTGGTCCACAGGCCGGCCATACCAAACGTTATAACAATGACAATGACAGTTGCGTGACGAGGGAGACTGTTTGTCGTTGAGTCATAGATAAACATCTCCAATCAGACGTATTTGGTACGTCTTGAGGTTGCATCGGGTCAGATGGTTCTGATAACTTCCATCGTTTGTTTTTGTTTTACAAAGGCTTCAATAACACTATACACGTACTGAAGTAATTCTATGCTCAAACGGGTCAAATAGTTCGCTCTTGTTAGTCGGGTGTGGAAGCCCCGACTCTAGAAATGAGAAGCGTTCTTCGTCGTCGTCGACCCCAGAAAGCATACTGGGTTCTACAGCGCATGCGCCCTGTGCCGGCCGCTAAGATAATCACCGAAGGCTCAAACAACATGATTTATCAATACGAGACTGGTCGAGTCTAAATTCACAATTTATGTCGTCTTGTTTTCAAAATAACCACAATAATTCATAGAGATATGGATTTATCAATCCAGTACTAGTGTTAAGGGAGGCTCTAGGCAGAGGTGGTAGGATCTTTGTTTAATCACTGAAGCTCTTGTTTATTTATGAGTTAGAAGCCCCACTTCACGCTAGTAGAGCGTCTAGTTTTATATTACAGCTACGCAGGCTATTTTAAAAACGTCGAGCTAAAGCCGAAGGAGACATAAAGTCTGGCCAAGAAAGATTACAAAGCACAAACCAATCAGGGAAATCACCGGAGGTCAAGGGGCCAAAATATAAGTCTTTTCTCGTCTAAATCTAAATTTAGATTGAAACAGGATGCTCTAGTAGCGTGAACGGGCTATTAACGTTTTTACTGATATAGTGTAAAGTTCGCAGTACTGAAATTGCAAGGAAAGCATGTTCTATCGAGCTCGAGTCATGCAACGACGAGCAACCAAAAACTGTTTCAATCGCACTGAAAATCGCACTATAAGATATCTATATTTAGTTCAAATAGGTTACATTTCATTTAGAAGCCCGACTTCACGCTAGAAGAGCGTCTAGTTTATGTTGGTGCCCATGCGTCTCATTATGAACTTCATTTCAGAACGCAATTGCACCAGGGCACGAGTGAACGCTCAATGAGCGTCTTGTTAGTATATGATCGTAATTCATCAAAAATAAGGCAATAACAACGTACTTTACTCTAATGTATTCTGAATTTTAGATTCAAATTTGCCGCTTTTCCCTCGTCCACCAATCGGATTGCAGTGAAAATAATTGGGTTATGTTTTCTCATTAACGGCTCCAGATGCGTTAGTCCTATTGTTTTCGCTACAGTTCTTACACGGAACGTTACTTAACACTATAACACTAATTATAACATAACAATAAGGTATACTTATCAAACAACAAGATGTCAATATATCAATGCTGTTTAATGTCCGCTACCATTTTGAAAGATGACTTGTTCTCTCTCGATCCAGCACGAGCTTCTAGTCATTCTACCACTTGTAGTCGTCGAACGATGAACTAGAATCCTGACCTTTACAGATCTACAGCTGCTTTCAAAACTAAGAAAGTCTACTTGAGTCCTGTGTGTCGTTTGTTTTTCCTTATCTGCTGAGTAATCTTGAAACTCGATACGATCAAATACTTCGCTGATTATTTCTTCATTATTCGCATTCTTTCTTCATTCCGTGACCAAACAAACAAAAAAAACAAAGCCCATTTTATTACTCGGGCTTCCTTCGGAAGGGCCCGAGTAAAAAGCCAATGTTTACGGACACACGGTGCAACATTGCGCGCAACATTGCTGGCAATTTTGTTGCAGCGTGTGTCCAGCCCTTTAGACGTTTCGACCCCAGTTCCGAACTAGGGTTGTAGCCGTACCATAACAAAAGCAACCAATCAAATGAGTTCTTGAGTTAATTGAATTAATTAAGCGTGTGAATTTGGCGCTAATGTTACCGAGTTCTACTTGCATTGTCTCTTGCTGAAGATTCTAGCGAGTAATTCATGGCGAATAATAATATCGCTTAGCTTCAAGTATTTGGCTTTCGCTACTGCATCTTCAGCCATTATTTTCAACTTGGAGCGCGATTGAATTCCCGACAATGATAGGAGTGACGACAGCAATGTGACAGCTCAGCTCGGTAACTTATCGCGTGTGTGAACGTTTTACTCTAACCATTAATTGCTATGTAAACAATTAACGTCTTGATTCTACATCGAAAAGTCCCAGTGTCACTGTGAACGCAGCCTCTTAGTACGGGAGATAACCCAGATACAGAAACATTGTCCCTGAACTATTTACCCATTGTAGTTAATATTTTACAGTTAATACATGCACTAGCTTTGTCTACAGTTCGTTCGTGATGTTTCGTATCAAATGTGTTGTTGGTGTGGCTCAGCAGCTAGTTAGTTACATAACAGTCACTGAGAAGCCCGACTTCACGCTAGTAGAGCGTCTAGTTATATCACAGGGAGCCCAAGCTCATTATCTAGTACTGACCGGTCGTCTCCGTTTCAAAATTCGATTTCCTTTATTTTTTGCTCAATGATACAACTTTGTTCCAATTTAATGAAATGGGCATTCGTTTTTAAAAATATTTAAAATTGACGAATTTACAAGCGATCAAAGATCCCACCCAGTCTCGCCGTTTCGCGCCCTAATTTTCAGTGTTTTTTCAATAAGATTCGAGGGCCCACCATTTCGCGATTTTTCTTTGCATTGGAATTTCATTAATAATTTGGTGAAGCACATTACTAGTGGTGTTTACACACGAAATATCACAATTGTTGAATTCTTTACTTACGAGTAAAACGGCTTCAAAGCAGGGGCGGATCTAGGTTTTTGTCTAACAGGGGATTGTGTTGTGTGAGCGGCGAAGCCGCGAACTACTAGGGGGGTGTGGGGGCATGCCCCCCCAGAAAATTTTGAAATCTACAAGCTCCACAATGCAATTTTTAGAGATTTCAAAACTCAATTGGACATGAAATGAAATGACTGTCAGTGCTTAAAGATGGCGGATCATGAATCAATGTCATGTCAATGAGCTTCGCCGAGAAGTCTACTATCAGATTCAATCAAGTGACATGCAGTATTACACCATTTTGCTTTGTTTTATTATTATTAGATTCAACCACTATTATTCTACTTATACAATACACTTACCTGCTTTTACGGAAAAGAAATCTGAAATTGTTTGCATCTGACATGTAATTAAAGTATTTTAAAAGTACTACTCTTCTCTTCGAGTGGTTGGTACTCAGTCCCCTCTCTTTTATTCGAAGGAATGGAACGCCTGTCACATAAACTGAACTTTTGACGCTAAAACGGCAGGTTCTTTCTGTTATCAGTCAAACCGGCCTCGAAGTCGAACGGTCGTGTCACAGTATGAATGAATTATATTATTCTTACGAGGGTCAGAGAGCTGAAAGTGCAAGAGAGACCTACGGACAGACATACATATACAAGTGGTATTAAAAACATATCCATAGGGGGGGTTGCAACCCCCAGAACCCTCCCCCTGGATCCGCCCCTGCAAAGATAGCATAGTCACGTGGTTTTGAGAATGGGGCAAAAGTAGTGTTCATTTAAAAGTCAATTTCGTAATTATGTTTTGGTGCTTTGTCTGTGTTGAAGATTACGGCGAATGACGAAAAGTCCTAATTTGAATCTCTCAATGAACCACAGATCCATTATAGTATTCTAATATATCTATTGGAAGTATTGGAAGTCGTAAACTCGATAAACGTGTTTCAAGTTTTATGTTTTTAAGTCTGAAAGTATTAAAGGTACTTCTCTAATATTTGCATATAATTAATTCACAGCGCCAGCTAATGAGCTTAATCTTTTCCGATTTCATAAGTAACGAAACGCTTATGCCTTAAACAGGTGTTCAAATGAGGTAACTGCCCTAAATATTAAAGTATTACTGAAAATTGCAATTCTATGATGACATGATTTGCGTTCTTGTTAATGTTTAACTGGTTAAACTTCTATTTGCATATTTACTAGTATCACATGCTCTAGTCGTGTTGCGATTGTACGTCGAGTTAATAACAGAGCTTCGTTTATACAATAATTATCGTTTGCTTTTTGCTTGAGGCATTGTCTGGACAATGCGGAAGTTATCGTGATGTGGTCGATTGCTGTTCTCTAAACGACTGCACTAAAGATATTCAGTATCACCTTACCAGGTACCATCTATCAAATGACAACATAAACGAGTTTGAGCTGATACTTGCTCGGGCTGGACAGTTTAATTACTTGGGCTTCCTGTGGAAGGCCCAAGTCTAAGATTACAGACGGTTATTCTTTTTGGTCGTCGTAGTGTTTCTACGCCAAATCTGCAAGTTCACCATAGCGCATGCGCATGCTAATCTTCTCTGTATCGTTCCAATTTTTGAGTATACAGAAGTTGTGGTCAGCAGCTTATCAACGAAATTCAAGATGGCAGACGTACGTAACGATAAATCAAATCACCAGCAGCATTCAAAAAGGATTTTGCCGTGCTCCCTTGCTCGAGCCAGTCGAGTCGTTCATTAATACTGCTTAGTAAATATGCAAATATCCTAGAGAATACTTTTTGGCCTTGCAATTCTGTCTGAAAGTGTATTTCTAACAGATGTCTGTGGCTTAGTAAGAACTCGATCGTAATTTTATTGAGTTTGTGAAATCGTTTCTTGCAAGGTAATCGAAATGTGCTTCGCCATGCAGCTGTCAGCTAGGAGTGTGAGTGTTGAAGCTAATTACGTATGTATGCTCTACTGAGTCACGCAACGAGTGACTTAAATTCTGCAAGTAATACATGTAGGCTAAAACTACTTCTGTATGATGATACAAGCTATTAGGTTTCACATTTAAAATCTATCAAAACAGCTTTATTAAGAAGCCCAAGTTCACGCTAGTAGAGCGTCTAGTTTATCATCGGATCAAATTGATCGCATGTGGGTTTGTCCTAAGCATCGCCATGATCTGGGAGTCGGTTGGAAGACTTCGAAGACCACTTGTCAATATCCATCTCATGGTGATGGAAAGAAGAAAAATGTAAAGGGGCGCAGCACCATAACATTTAGCGTTGGCATGGAGATACAAAGATTGTATGGAATAACGGTACCATTAGGATCGCGTAAGTACTAAAGTAGCTCTCAAATACATGTGTATATTTATTTGATTCCAGTATCTTGATTTCGTTTATTCAAAATAATTTCCATTGTCAAATGTTTCATGGGAAGGGCGCAGTTTGGTTGACCGTTATTTCAGACTGTATTGTGATGGCATTATAATGTATATAATATAGTTGTTGATTAATATCGTTTTTTTTTTCTTGTATTAGTTGTGGAATACTTTATTTAATGATAATAGTCATGTATATTGTAAAATTATAAATATTCAAAAATATAACAATAAATAAAGATTTCGTTCTTTACAGCAATATGCGACAATTGTAGAAAACAACACCAAAAAACAATAAAAGAGGCACACTGGTTGAGACAAGAGATTCCTCCATCTCAGTTAAAACAGGACATGATAAGGTAAATAGTTTAATTTATATACAGTCAATGTCATTAACGTTGTCCAGCTAAAAAGAAATTAAGTAGCGATCCGCGTAAGAACGAAAGCACGAACGGCTATGGAACTTTAGGAATGTCTTATGCAAAGAAATCGTAAAGGGATTAAGTTATTAAAATCCAGCGATCTGATTGGTTAAAGTCTTTGAAACTCCGATTTTTCTACGATATACTTCGTTTCCATACACGAAACTCCGTATATGGAAGTAGTAATCGTTCTCCGATTGTTTCATTGGCTTCGGGAACAATTCGTATGTGAGCGTCACGAAATTCTGACTCTCGTCTCGAATTTCAAGTCATCGATGTCGTGTCAACAAGTTGAGGCCATTGAATAAGCCAATGTAAAGGAATCTGAAAAGCCGAAATCAAACGCAAAAAAGTAACTTACAAGATAAGGAAAGTTAGAGTGAATGTGGATGAGGTATTCCAATCGAATGGAACGCCCTTTTCCGCGCTCTGTTGCTGTTCGCGACACGACGAATGGAAGCATGGCGCGGCCTTGAACGCCGATCAACTTCGCTTGTGTTCACGTGAAGAATCACGGCTGTTTCTATCAGACGAGGATGCAATCTGGTCAAAGAACAAGACCAGGAAAGCAGCAAAACATCTACGAGAATTGAACATTGAAAGCTGTGGCGAGATCGCACAGCTAGGTAGCCCAAGCTATGTGGATAATGTCAATAAAATCAATAAAATAATAAAATGAAAATGAAATCCTCTATAAAGTCCTGTGTATCTTATTCAATTATTCCTTTATTGTTTGTGAAGATTTGAAGCGATTTGGACGATGATTGAGCGAGTTATATTCATTTTAAAATTAGCCCTTTTCTGACAAATAATAATTATAATTATTATTGGGCTACCTGTGGAGATCGCTGAACCGTTCAATTTACAAAGCGAATGACTCTCTTCGACGCCTCACAAGAATCAATATTTCATCTAACGCCCAGTTCAGTGTTCTTACCATTGCATGTCTTTGTTCTTATCCTTCCCTAAGAGTGATATGCGCTCGGGGAATTAGACTAGATGTGATGGAAGTCCTCTTTCTAACAAAGACTTTTCCTGAACTTGTGAAAGGAGGAATCGACCTAGAGACCGATGATACTGACACAGGAGATTATTACTATGATGACTTGGACATCGTTGCGGATGATGAACTATTTTCAGATTTTTTTTGAGATTTTACAAGTTTTAGGACATTGAAAGTGTATTTTGTTATTGTTTTTTTTTTGGCGCTCCGGCGGACTTTACTCCCGCCAAATTTCATCCAATAGCATTCAGGGTGAATGGGACATATCTGTCAACGACAATGAGATAAATAACAGAGACTCCCAAACAGAACGCATTGTAACATAAAATGTTTAGTTCCTCACATACGATTTTGTTCGAAATGTACCATGTGAATGTTTATGATAAATGTGACAAATTGTATGAGTTTCAGCTGTGTAATCGTACTATCAACGAAGTAAAGTTACATATACTGTTTGAATTTCGCGCTAACGAGGAGTTCTCCAATGAGATCGTTCATTATAATTGGATAGACACATTTACGACCGCACCTCTTTAACGTCCTCCATAGCCGCGGGTCTATTGTTTTCGCTTTAGTTCTTACGCGGATCGCTACTTAAAACACTACAATAAATGTCACGTGTCTCATCATATATTCGTTTTGCGCGCGCGATATGAGCAATTATCATCCCCAATATTTGTTTCAACCAATCACAATCGAGAATTCTCCCGTATCAAGACACTCTACTGTCCTGATATTCTACGGTATCAGGACACTCTACTGTCCTGATTCATATATCACGGACAGTTGGTTAAAATGTGGTTCTAAATAAGAAACCATTGTATTTTTATATTACTTCTGGTCATTTTAAGGGAAAATATGTTTCATTCAAAAGATATATAAACGTTTTGAACAAAACTGCGAACGATTGAACTTTTGAATTAAACAGTTGGTTTGAGCGCCTGTACCACAACGATACCCATATTCCTTATTGACGTTTTATTTCAGAGATGAAAGGCAAACAAAAATTAAAGCAGCGTCTGCATTATCCCAATGGTTTTCACCTGGAAATCCTACAACCCCTTCAACAAAGGACAAACTGTGGACACCTGGCTATTTCACCCTCCAAGAAGAAAGTTTTAAAGAACAAGATGGCCAAGTGAAACTCGATGTTTTAAACTATGCAATAGAAAGACTCTCAGAGGGAGTAGAGGGCATGGCTGACATTACAACTGAGCCGGTAGAGATTCAGTTAAAAACAACGTTGGATAAGGCATCATTAGAAGAAAGAAAGATATGCAAAGAGAAAGCCAAAAATGCTTGTCGACTAGTTTGTGCTACCATTGCTCCGAAAGATGGTGACACTTTGTTAAAATCAATTCAGGAGCCTGAACAGAAGATTTCCGAAGAGATATTCTCGTTGTTAATGGCTCTCAGCAAAGCCCCAACAAAAAACATCAAAATCCAAATTTTGAGTATGTATGCACACCAGTTTTCCGTTGAGAAACTAAAGGAGCTTCATTCACCCTTTGAAAAAGTAAGCAGTCGCCAAATAAAGGCAGCAAGGGAACACGCTAAAAAGCTTGGCTCGGGAATGCCACTACAAAAGACGGTTCTTCATCGAGTTAGAATCGACAAGCAAAAACTTGATCACTTTTTATCATTTATAGACCGCCCTTACTTTTATCAAGATGTCGCGTTTGGTACCAGAACTGTCAAACTAGATAGCGGAGAGAAATTAACAATGCCAAATGTTGTCCGTACTGTAACTAGAGCAACGATGATTGCGCAATACATGGAACACTGTCAAAACACCGATTTTGTTCCCCTCAGTCGCTCTAGCTTATATCGAGTACTTGCAGTAAGGCAAGCATCTCAAAGAAAGTCTTTACAAGGTAAATGACGACAACGATTTAGCGTTATTACTGTGACCCAATAAAGTGTTACTATTAGTGATGTTATGATATCGGTCTTTTGCAAATAGTTACACATACTCAAGCTTACTAGACAAGACCGAAAGGTGGCATGCGAAATGTTATTGAAAATGTGCGCATAGTCGTAATGAAGATGCATGGCTTGTGATGACTCGGCTAATACACCAGTGATTGCATATACATCACTGATTTTTGTGTAGAAAATAAACAAACAACATTACCTATGCTACCTTTCACTCCTGTCGCGTAGGCTTTAGCGCTGTATCGACAACGTTTTTGTAAACAGACTGCTGTACCGCAGGCTTGACATGAAAATATATAAGCCGAAGCGCTATAATCTATCGCTCTCTATATAATTGTTATCCACAGTAACTAGTCTTTGTACTTATATAATTAGGTTTGGATAACACAGCTGCAGATGGCGCAGAAGGAATACAGACACTTCTAAACATTGTAGATGAGTTAGAATATAGTTTTGGAGTAAGCAAAAAGTGGTGTAGTGATGCAAAAACAAATCTAAAGGAGGCGAAAAGATACTTCAAGACTGAATATCGACAACATTGCCGTGCTAAATCAAGCCAATGCCCTGACCACTGCAGAATGTTTGCTCTGAGTGACCAATCAGAAAACTGCTTTGCCGGTGAATGTCTTCATGAGCACAACGAAATTTGCGCAAATTGTGAGGCACTTCAAGAAACGATAAAATCAGTGGAACAAAAAATTCACGAAGTTTCTTCGAACATGTACTCTAAGGAACAGCATGATGACATGATGTACGACTTTGTGCAAGCAGTTAACAACATATTAGAATGGAAATCTCACATAATCAGAGCTGAAAACCAAGATGAAGGAAAGCAACTTGTGTTGACAAGTCTCGACAAAGATTCAGCATTGATACTGATGGACTGGGCAATGAAGTTGAACCAGATGAAATACAGAGAAAAACAATCGGATTGGTTTGCGAAAAGAGGGATTAGTTGGCATGTTAGTAGCGTCATCACAAAAGACAACGACGGTCTTCTTCAAGTGTCTTACTTTGCGCATTTGTTCAACAACTGTACTCAAGACTGGTTTGCGGTAACATCGTTGTTAGAACACCTTTTATCGTCCATTCGTGAAACAGTTAAACCTTCACTGACGAGTCATCCTCAGGTCAGACGAGGCCGGGTGCTATCATAATAGCAATTTGTACTCGGCGGCAGTGGATGTTGGTAGGTATATGGGTGTGGCTGTTGAAGGGTATGATCACTCTGAACCCCAGTTTGGAAAGGACATAACAGACCGCATTATTTGCCCATTAAAGGGAGCCCTACGTAGATACTGCAACGAAGGGAATGATATTCTTTGTGCTGAGGACATGTATAAAGCTCTCAAAGAAAGGCCAGTCAAGGGAACTACAGCTACTGTGTGTTCCTACTCTGAAGATAATAAAGATCTTGTCATAAACAAGTTTCCGGGCTCGAGTGCTTACCACAACTTTCGTTTCAGCGAGGAGGGCGTAAGGGTATGGAAGGCTTTTGGAATAGGACCAGGAAAGATTATTTCATGGAATGATATATACGTTCACCATCAAAGTCCTACTAATCTAACAATCCACGAAGGACATTATTTTTTTCCTCTTACTGTTAGAAATCTGGAGCTCCGACAAAAACAAGTATCTAAGATAAGTGGTGAAGAGGTAGAGAGTAATCTGTTCAAATGTCAAGAAACTAACTGTCAGGCAACCTTTAATACTATTAACGAAGTAGAAGACCATCTAAGTTTCTTTGATCACTCGACGTGCAAATCAGAAAATGAGAGTCTTTTTGATACCTTGCGGCGAGATTGGGTAGAAAGATTTGCATCTGTTACCATAGCCGGGACGAGTGCAATCGAAACTGAAAGGCCTTCAAGCACTTCTGCATCAACGTGCAGCAGAATAAAGCTTCATCAAGGATGGGCGCTTTCTAAGCGACGAACAAACACAAGGTTTAGCGAAAACGTTCGCAAATATCTTACAGCAAAGTACGACATTGGAGAAAGAACAGGACAAAAAGCTGATGCTCTTCAGGTATCTAAAGACCTACGAAAAGCTTTGCGCGAGGATGGTGAGCGATTATTTACCAAAAATGAATGGTTATCAAAGAGTCAAATCCAGGGTTTTTTCTCACGAATGGCAACATCACGACGAAGACAACATAATCATCCTCATGTCTACGAAAAATCACTTGATAGAGAACAAACGCCAGATGATGATGATGATGATGACGATGCATATGATGATGGTGAACTGGATACTATATATTACCAGGCACTTGTACAAGAGGTTTTCAGTGACATGGCGCTGGCACATCCATGTACGACACATACAATCTATGTGAATATGTAAAAGAACACCTATTGTCCAAGTTTACGATTCCTGTATTGAAGGAAATTTGCAGTCATTTGGGGGTTGGTGCGACTCCCATATAAAGAATCGGGGAAGCTCGTCGTATGGGTGTCGAAAAAGAATATCCAATGTATATTCAATATAGATAATAGTCATGTAACCTGGATACATGTCAACAGCATTCCAATACTAAACCCCGCAAACAGTACGTTAAGTGACAGTTATCGTGGCCGGAGTGTTGACAATTACAGTTGTATGGTACCTCTTAGGGGTTAAAAAAATACGCGCCACGCCCATTAAAACACACTTTCGGTATCTTTAGGGGTATTTTTCAAAATTTACGACGAGTATCCCTGTATACGGGAGTATAAAATACGTTTGTAATCAAATCAATAGAATTGGGAGGTGTACTAGCTGGTCCACTATATGTGTGTCGATTGTGGTCCTTCAAAGAAACGTAATTTATATATATGACCTAATAAATATATATTTTTCAAAAGTCACCGCAAACACAGTATTAGGCCGCAACTGATTAAACTATTATTCCGGAAAAATGGACTTTTATGCCGGCGTATTTCCCGAATCGCAAACCATAGTAGTCATGCTCGAAATTGTATATCTAAGCTTAATGGCGGTCAGAGACTGCCCTCGTTGTTTAATCAGACCGGGAAAGATGTTTACGAAGATCAGTAAAAATTGTATTCAAATCAGTAGCTCAAGAACTCAAACATGTCATCATAGAATTGCAATTTTCAGTAATACTTTAATATTTAGGGCAGTACATTTACCTCATTTGAACACCTGTTTAAGGCATAAGCGTTTCGTTACTTATGAAATCGAAAAAGATTAAGCTCATTAGCTGGCGCTGTGAATTAATTATATGCAAATATTAGAGAAATACCTTTAATACTTTCAGACTTAAAAACATAAAACTTGAAACACGTTTATCGAGTTTACGACTTCCAATACTTCCAATAGATATATTAGAATACTATAATGGATCTGTGGTTCATTGAGAGATTCAAATTAGGACTTTTCGTCATTCGCCGTAATCTTCAACACAGACAAAGCGCCAAAACATAATTACGAAATTGACAATGTTTGACGGCTCGTAGGGACACGAAAAATCGCAAACCCACACGATTTTTTTTACTCAGAGCTTAGAAACATGTTAGGAACTTGCATTTAGGTAGTTATTTACGTCGAAAATCTTCCGCAAAATGAGAACTCGACTTTTAAATGAACACTACTTTTGCCCCATTCTCAAAACCACGTGACTATGCTATCTTTGAATCCGTTTTACTCGTAAGTAAAGAATTCAACAATTGTGATATTTCGTGTGTAAACACCACTAGTAATGTGCTTCACCAAATTATTAATGAAATTCCAATGCAAAGAACAATCGCGAAATGGTGGGCCCTCGAATCTTATTGAAAAAACACTGAAAATTAGGGCGCGAAACGGCGAGACTGGGTGGGATCTTTGATCGCTTGTAAATTCGTCAATTTTAAATATTTTTAAAAACGAATGCCCATTTCATTAAATTGGAACAAAGTTGTATCATTGAGCAAAAAATAAAGGAAATCGAATTTTGAAACGGAGACGACCGGTCCGGCACCGGGCGATTTTATATTTTACGCCCACTTCAAGATGGCGGATATGGCCGAGATGGCCTGGAATCTACTAATATGAGCACCTCAACTTCCGGTGAATCGTCTTCGTATTTTCTTCGAGTTCACATAGAGTAATTCTTGGCAATTTCTTTGTTGGCTAAACTGCAATTGCAATAAATGTTGAAGGTTATACATATTTGGCGGAGAAATCGTGTCAAACAAGCCGCAATTGTATGTTTTTATTGTCTGAAATAAAACTATCCAATTGTGATGAAGTTGGAGCTTATTTTCATTCACTTACTGCATGGCTATCTAACGGATTGTTCCCCTCAAAACACTTTAAAGAAGATCCAGCTTGATGTGAAAGTTTTACTCATCGATCACTGCGGTAAAACGCTTGCTGTTTAGTGGGCGTAAAATGCGAAGTGAGCTCACACTTTCCGCCCACTAAAAAGCAAACGTTTTACCGCAGTGCTCGATGAGTAGAAACTTTCAAATAAAGCTGGATCTTTTTAAAGTGTTTAGAGGGGAACAATCCATTGGATAGCCAGTAAGTAAATGAAAATATGCAGTGGCTATTCGTACGGTAACCGCGTACGCCGACTCTGATTTTGTGATTCGTACCGTTGAGTCGATTATTTCTATGATTTTTTATGAAAAGTTGAAGAAACGTATTGAATCCAAACTATCCTATCTTTGTTAAGACTTACAAAGCGATTCAGAACAGCTTTATAAATTTCGATGCCAAGTTTTGGTTTACGCTGGGCACAGTATACGAGACTGAATAAATGTAATTCTGGCGTGACACATCAGACTGCCGTACGCCGAATCTCATTTGTTATTCGTATGAGTCGAATTTTTCCACGATAAAGCGTGTTTTGTCTTATGCCGCTGTCTTGATGTTTATAGTTGTCTTACAATACTTACCGCTTTTATGACTTCGCATTGGCATTTAAAATTCTACTCGCGTACGAATACGGTAGCAAATGAGAGTCGAAAATAAAGCTCCAACTTTATCACAATGGATCGTTTTATTTCAAACAATAAATACATACGATTTCTCCAAATATGTATAACATTCAACATTTATCGAAGAAAACAAAGAAAATGACAAGAATACTGAACTCTATGTGCAAATAATACGATTCACCGGAAGTTGAGCTGCTCATTAGTAGATTCCAGGCCATCTCGGAAATATCCGCCATCTTGAAGTGGGCGTAAAATATAAAATGGTCCGGTCTTACAGAGACAGCCTCTTAAGAACAACATATTAGTGAATTTTTTATTTTTTATTTACGAAAAATCTTGAAATACGGAGGGATGATTTAAAACCACATACATTTACTGTAATTATGCAAATAAAACGGTCTTCACAGACAATGAGCTTGGGCTCCCTGTGGTTATATTGGAATCAGATAGTTTGATTATTCGTAAATGTTTTGGAGTATTTTATTTGGAGTTTCTGGAGTTTTTCCACCGCAAAATTGTACTTTGAGTTATCGTTAGGTTGAGTCTTGTTCAGTTTAGTTTGTCATTGTTTTCTTGTAAGTAATCTGAATTTGTTTATATTATGCTTAGTGAACCCGGAAGTGAACCGTATAACTGACATATCATCACATGACGGTAATTAAGGTAAAATGGTCAAATAATTTACAATAGTAATCCTTTATTCAAATACTAAACAATATTTGAAAAGGAGAAACTTTGAGGTTAACCCTATGTGCAAGTCTCCTTTACACTACAACTAGGCTAACCATAGGTCAAAAATTGCGACCTCCGAATTCAAAAACCAAGACAAATTGACAATCCTCCATGCACGTAACTGAAATGTTTTGATTTCGCGATCGTTTCTTGTCCATTTCAGCCGTGGGAACGGTCCATTCTGATAATCTGATTGGTTGAATTTTACAGAGATGTGATTTCCGCTGTCATGTTACATAGGAGGCTAGTTATTGCAAGCCCGTGTACTAGTACATAGCCACCTGAACAGTTTTAGAAATCTATTGACATAGAATTTATAAGCCATCTACGCTTCGCTCCGACGGCAATTATTATCACATACATACATACTTTATTAGGTTTTCCAACAAGGCTTTTCAAAACCCATATCACTGAAGAAAGACATTAGTATCAATCAATAAAAATCAACATACACTTTTTTTCTTTATCAATGTATACGTACTTTATCGATTTTGCTACACTTATGAACGGTCTCTTATGAACACCTATATCTTGAATTTAGAAAGTTTGGTACGGTTGGCGGCACGATAAACGAACGAGCTGTTAGGCAGATAATTCAGTGACAATGTCTCTGCATCTGGGATGACTTGGTTTCCAAGAGCTAGCATTTATACGGTACTAGGAGTAGGATTCGATCGACTACTTATGTTATCCACAGTGGCAATCAGTGCAGCGACTTAGCACACAACAGAGCTGAAAGACTAATACAATAACATTGCCTTCCCCTCGATATGTTGCTAACTGAAGCGATCGTCAACAATAAATGAAGATCTTTACATAATTCCATCGAAGAATCGATAAAGTACGAGCAAAAAGGCTTCGAATCCAAAACACGAGATCACGAGTCACAAATGCCGAAATGAACGACGGGAACGTACGATATATGACGTCAGGGCAAAAGTCACGTGAAAAAAAAATCTTTCTCCACCCACTGAAAAACACAAATCGAGAATCGAGCTGGCATCTGAAACACAGGAAGCCCAACCAAAGATTAGCGTTGCTCCCAGTTCGCTCGCTGGGGCTCGCTCACTGGTCGCAATTATATAAAAAATATAGAGAAAATATTAGAAGTTCAAAAATTAATATGTACATGTATATATAAATTTACAATTTCATTGTTCTAGTGAATGATGGTGTTCTTTGTGTGTTCAAGAAAGTGATCAATAAAGGCTGCCCAAACTGTAACTGACATCAATGCAGTTGCAATTACAGAAATTGCACTGCAATTAAGTACTGCTTAGCATCATTATGTGAAACTGCTTTATTGATTGGTTACAAAGCCATCATCTGACTGCTGAAAACATTACCCTCTGGCATAATATATGCTAACAGGATTACTGTTTCATTATAATGCTTTGCCAAACAGAAAATATCATACTGTATGATATTTTCTGTTTGGCAAAGCATTATAATGAATTATAAAATAATTTAGATATAACGCGCGCTCTCATTGGTCAAAACACCGTTTTAGATGAGAGTATATAAACACGCTACGTCATGACCTTGAACGACCTTGAAGCGATGCAGTGGATTTGATCGACACCAAAGTATTTGTTTATCTGCTTCGCGTCGTGTTTTCCTACGCTTCTCTCGTGTTCTCCCAACATCCCGCGTGTTTGGATCAGAGTATATAAAACGGAAAACTGTTTTATATTTCTTAAACAGTAATCCTGTTAGCATATATTATGCCAGAGGGTAATGTTTTCAGCAGTCAGATGATGGCTTTGTAACCAATCAATAAAGCATAATGATGCTAAGCAGTACTTGATCCAGTGTCACTGGATCAATACTGAGTCTACGTGTACTTGTTTTTTTTTGGTGAAGAGGAGTTGTGAGTTATCTACTTCTGTTAGTCTACAATATGTATTACTTGTTCAAATCTCTACGACTTTATCCCAGAACACTATAACATACATGTACTGTATGAATCAAAACTATAAATATTATTTGCTGGATCCAACACAACATTATCTTCTACAAGAGAGTGTACTATGAGACTTCGACATCTTTATAATATATATATACACCAAACACAATTCTCTATTTCATTGAATCCATCCATATTTGTATTAATTACTGCATATCAGTACAAACTTTATGCAATGATGAGAATAAAAGTGATCAATGACTGCTATAACTGTCTGTCTATGACCAGATTGTAATAATGTTACCAACACATACTGCATTTTTATTATTTTATTTTACAAGTTTAAATGCGCCTCGCTGACAAGGGACAAATCCACATGTATGCATTACATGTATGGCAGTGCACAACTCGCAGCACCTCACTTTCTACCAGAAATTACTAGTTGGTTTATGTAAGCTTTAATACTTATAGTTCTCAATCGGGGCAGCCTGAGTTGCATTACAAAATGTGTAGCTGAAGACAGTAGCTCGCAACGCTGACCACACATTGTTAGTAGTTAATAGAAATACAGAGCCAAGTACTGGTTCTAAGACTATCATTACTAAATCAACCTACCAATATTCCAGTCCAAATCGGTAACATTAGGAAACTGGTCTGGACTGCCACAGCCGTCCGATCAACGATACCAAATGTAAACATGAGCAGACCGATTACGAGTTGAAGAATACACAGGATGGTGAAGACTGCAGCCATGTTTGACGTTCAATGTACCACGCTGTGGCTTCTGAAGTACGCTTCCTGAGCTTTTTCCTTTAGCTTTGAAATATCCAGACAAGTTCCTTCTTTTGAGCCTTCGGAATTGTGGCTAGCGGACGAACGTGGAGAGTCACGCAATTAGACTCTTCCACAGTCTCCGCTCGGCCGTTGCGGCAGGGACTGTGGAAGAGTCTAGCTATACCGCAATGTCTTTGCCATTCCTTTGAGAGAGAAAACCAAAACAAAACCAACAACAACAACAACAAGTGACAACTAAACGAACAATACTGATTTATTGGGTTCCCTGTACCACAGGAAGCCCAATATCTAAATCGACCAAAAACATTTTCTCGGCTTTTTCAGTGTCTTTTGTAAGACTTTTGAGTAAATACGTATTTTTCTTTAGTATTGCTGGTTAACTTGTATTAACGTCATGGCAGCGCCGGCGACCATAAAATCCAGAACGGCGAAAAGGGTGGGAAAGGAGGAATGGCAGAAAAAAATCAGCCCGAAATCATAAACACGGAACGGAGAAATCAGTTATCAGTATTTTCAGAAATCAGTTTTCCTTTCTTGTTATTACTCTTCGATTTTCTCTACTATTGTAAAAGCTATTAGCCTGCGCGTAGCTGGCCCTGGAGAGGAGGGGATTGGGGAGGAGGAGAGGAGTGCATGGGGGGAGGGGGAGGGGATCATGCAGGCGAAAAGGGAGGGAATGACGGAATGGCAGCAAAAACAGCCCCAAATCGTAAAACGCGGAACGTAGAAATCAGTTATCAGTATTTTCAGAAATCAGTATTCCTTTCTTGCTATTACTTCGATTTTCTCCACTATTAAGCCATGAACTATGAGCAAGAGATCCTGCTATGAGCTACTAAACCTGAGTACGTCAAAGTCGATGTGGATGCTCGTCGGAAATTTTGAAAATGACCCCTAAAAGGTACCTGGCTTCCAAGTGGGCGTGGCATGGAATACTTAGATTAGCTTGTCTTGAATACGTACATGTTTGTACCAACGTAGTCACTGCGTCTAGATTTTATATCAGCAATATTAGTTTCAGTTCGCTTTCTTTGTATTATTATTAATTAGAAACTGGGGGGGGGGGGGGGGGGGAGAAAGAAAGAACTGAAGAAAGCCAATAAAAGAAATGAATGAAAAAAAAAAAAATGAAAGAAGGAGAAGAAGGATGAGAGAATGAATGAATAAATCAGTGTGGTGATGGACTATAAGTTCCGTGATAATCATTCATTCATTCATTCATGGATAAATGGGTGGATGAATGAATAATGGAGCTGATAATCGATGATTGAGTGAATGAAATCGCGAGTGAATGAAATCACGCCTCAAATAGCTTCAACGTATATACACAGACTAGAAATACTTTCATTTCAAACCGCACGCATCACAGAAAATTCTGATTTTGGGTTCCCTGTGTAATTATCTATAAATGGCGGAAATCAGGTGGAGATCGATATTACATGATATAGTATTCACCTTATCACCACCATTTTCAGTACATATAGTAATGTAAGCTTTGAACTGTCTTATTCAGTTCGATTTACAGTTACGTATAACGGTATGGCTAGCAAGGAGCCTATGAAGGGGTCAGTAAAATGGGATCTCGGATTGACCATTATTCAGTGCACTGGGAAAATGAGATTGTACCACTGGAACTGGGATTTTGCTAATGGGACTGTGCTTAATTGGTGAATGGGAAAAGCGTATTCATTGCAAAACAGCATATTATTATAAGCCTTATACAATTGTCAATATGCATTGGTTTGCCGAGACAGTGTAGGAAGTAATTAGCAATACGCGTAAATCACAAATAACTATTGGAGAACCTGGAAATAGCCGATTTCCGAGCCTCTAGATTTCAAAAAGTTCTGGTGGGCATGCTTCTATACCCCCATAGCGGCTAATATCCCCCAGTGCCATTTTCCATGCAGAAATTTTAAAACTTTACTTAGAAAATATTATTCAAAACCGGACGTTCAAATTGACTGTACGTAAGCTGCTAACAGTATTAATCCTATTCTCCTTTTCCGGATTGATTGGTATTGTATGTGTGGTGATGCAGAACGCGAACACAAATATTACCAGTCTTTTATTTCTACTGATTGGAACATTAACAATAACTATTTATCTCTATTGAGATATTTACTACTTTAGCAATACATTATTCTATGGTTAGACCATGTTTACATGAGAGAGGGCTAGCCCTAGCGCTAGGTTCTTCATAGCAATAGCGGCAACTATACATTGCATTGCATTTATGCATCAATCAATTCCGATAGGTTGATTCACCTGCAAGGACGAT
Organism: Actinostola sp. cb2023; assembly: GCA_033675265.1. Lineage (NCBI taxonomy): Eukaryota > Metazoa > Cnidaria > Anthozoa > Actiniaria > Actinostolidae > Actinostola > Actinostola sp. cb2023. Next base: position 220,582 of record JAUJYZ010000458.1, read on the forward strand.
CCTAGCGCTAGGGTTCTCCCTCACTCACGTAAACAGGGCTTTAGAGAGCGCATCTATATCTCATATTTTATGTATCTATTATCATGATTATTATTTTTATTTTTATCTAAATTGTATCTAATTTAGTACGTTATCGTTAGTACATCGGGCTCACGTATTAAAAACATAAGCATAAGTATAAAAAAACACAAGTATAAAATATAAACACAAGTATAAAAAAACGTCTAACAAAACTAGTAAAGCACAGTCACACCGCGGTCAAAAGGGAAAAGTGGTCAGCGGATTGCCGTTCTTATGACGTCATTTCCGATGGGCGCGCGCTACATTCATAGCCATACAACCTTTTGTAATATTGTCTAAGGATACATGTATAAGCAGGGGTAGCGATACTTTGATGAAAAATATTCGAATAATATATACGCCTATTGCAATAAAGGTTGTCGAGGACATCAGTCCACAGGCAATAGGCAGTTATACGTCGTTCCAAGACCGAACTGCATTATGGTAACAGCTTGAATAGCTAAAAAGGTATGAAAGGCTGTATGATATTGTGCATGCCTATTTCAATTTCAACATGACATAACAAATTTTGAATCGAATTTTATGAAATAATTCTGGCATACATGCCATTCAAGCTGTTACCATAATGCAGTTCGGTCTTGGAACGACCTATAAACTATGGCGTATCACGGACTCATGTCCTCGACAACCTTTTTTGAAATAGGTGTATACTCATCGTTGGAGGGAAACTGTTACCTTTTGACTGCAGTGGGACAGAACATTATTTTATACAATCTCTACCTGAGAGACATCATTAACAAAACTCATATTGACTGTATTACACTTCTCTGTTGGTAACTTGACTAAGCATTCCACACATCATAACTTGCTTGGAGCTGATCAGATCAATTTATTTCCCTCTGTATTACTGAGATGTATCTGCACAGGAACAGAATTAATCAGCCACAGTCAATAGATATATCAGTCAATCAACCAGTCAGTCAATCAACCAGTCAGTCAATCAACCAGTCAGTCAATCAACCAGTCAGTCAACAAACCAGTCCGTCAATCAACCAGTCAGTCAATCAACTAGTCAGTCAAACAAACAGTCAGTCAATCAACCAGTCAGTCAATCGACCAGTCAGTCAATCAACCAGTCAGTCAAACAGTGAGTGAGTCAATCAACCAGTCAGTCAATCAACCAGTCAGTCAATCAACCAGTCAGTCAAACAAACAGTCAGTCAAAGAAACAGTGAGTCAAACAGCAAGTCAATCAGTCAGTCAGTCAGTCAGTCAAACAGTGAGTCAATCAGTCAGTCAGTCAGTCAAACAGTGAGTGAGTCAATCAGTCAGTCAGTCAGTCAGTCAGTCAGTCAAACAGTCAGTCAAACAGTCTGTCAATCAACCAGTCAGTCAGTCAGTCAGCCAATTGAGCCAAACAGTCAATCAATCAGTCAGTCAAACGGTGAGTCAATCACTCAGTCAGTGGATCAGTCAACCAGTCAAACATCCCGCCAATCCATCGATTTCTATCAACAAACCTCTCCACTATCCTTGCGTTGCCTGTTTGTCGTACCAGAAGCATCTTCCTGAGATGCAGGAGTTGGTGTCACTTGTTGAGGTTTCTGGCAACGAAAGCACATGAGATGTCATTTGTTGTTTATTTTATTAAACAAGACGCTCAATGAGCGTTCACTCGGGCATTGTGAAAAGGAAAATGTCAGTTGTTCGAGGAAGTACTTGAAAATGAATGCCAGTTGGTTGAAGAACAAGGACAATGTCAGCTGCGCGAGGAGAGACCTGACAATGACTGACAGTTGCGTGACGAGGGAGACTATTTATATACATGTATGTGTCGAGTTCATTTGATTTGCCTTTGAGTTCATTTGATTACCTTTTGACTTTGAGTTCAATTGATTTGATTTTGATGAGTTTGTGTAAAGGCTTCAGATCCCGAAACGTCGAGTTTGGAATCGAGTTCGGGTTCGAGTTACGGTTCGAACGTCGAATAAAACAAGGACATCTTCTTCAATACAATATAATTTCTCTGACGTCATGACAATCAGTGACAGTTGAGTGACGAGGGAGACTATTAGTCCGGTGAGTACGAACATGATACGTCTTGAGGTTGCATAGGTCAGATGGTTCCGATAACGGCCTCGCGTTTGTTTAAAAAAATATATATTTTAAGCGAGCTTCTAGTCCTTTTACCACTTCTAGTCATTGAACGATGAACTAGAATCCTGACCTTTTAATAGCTTGAAGATCTACAGCTGCTTTCAAAACTAAGATTCATAATCTACTTGAGTCCTGTGTCTCCTTTATCTTTTCAAATCTGCGGAGTAATCTTGAAACTCCGGACACGATTAAATACGTCGCATACTCGTCATTTTGAAGCCGAACAAAACTACTACTACTACTACTACTACTACCGAAATCCGCATTTTCTAACTCGGGCGGCCTGCGGCCTGGGCCCGAGTAATAAAATGAGGGTTTATCATGTAATTTCAAAACTTATAGGAGACATAGGACAAAAAAATGATTATCATAGCTGAAAAGAGCTCATTGAAATTAGTAAAAATGTGAAGTTTGGAAAAGATCGCTTCACAAATTGCGAAGATATGAATTTTAAAAAATCGACAATTTGTATGAAAAACAAGAGTTGCCTACCAGCGTAAATTTCCAATGGCGCAATTTGTGAAGCGATCTTTTCCAAACTTCACATTTTTACTAATTTCAACGAGCTCTTTCCAGCTATGATAATCATTTTTTTTGTCCTATGAGTTTTGAAATTACATGATAAACCTTCATTGATTTATCATCAAAACCTACCGGTTCTTGACCACTTGGGTGTTGAGTGTGGTTGGGGTTGCTAGGAGTCTGCATGTTGCCAGCAACCATTGGATTATGCACAGTGATATAGCAAGGTTGTTGCTGTTGTTGTTGTTGCTGCTGCTGCTGCTGCTGCTGCTGCTGCTGCTGCTGTTACTGCTGTTGCTGCTGCTGCTGCTGCTGCTGCTGCTGCTGCTGCTGCTGCTGCTGCTGCTGCTGCTGCTGCTGCTGCTGCTGCTGCTGCTGTTAGAAAAGAAGATAAAGTCAAATGAACACCAGAGAGAGAAGATGAAGGACGACTAAAATGTAACAAGGTTGCTGTGGATGTAAGGCAAGGGGATGAAGTCAAATGAATAGGGAAAGAAAATGAAAGAAGAAGTCACAGATGGGCAATGAAATGAAAGGGGAGAAATGGAAAGGGATTGTGCAGAAAGGAAAACACAACAAGTGAAGAAAATAAGAAAGATCGACAAGTTAAAGGAAGAAAAAGAGAGGACAGGGAAAACAAGGAAAAGAAAAAGGAAAGGGAAAAATAGAAAGAAAAAAAAAGGTAAAAAAGGCGCCTACAGGTGAGGATGCATGGTGTAACAATGCCTAAAATGCATGATTTTAGCATTTGTTCACCTCAGAAACATGTGCATGCAATATTGCAGGAGTAGGTTTGTGTTGTACTACAATGCATGCAATATTGCAGGAGTAGGTTTGTGTTGAACTACAATGCATGCAATATTGCAGGAGTATGTTTGTGTTGTACTACAATGCATGCAATATTGCAGGAGTAGGTTTATGTTGTACTACAATGCATGCAATATTGCAGGAGTAGGTTTGTGTTGTACTACAATAACCTTGGTCACAACAACTGCAGAGCAATATTATATGTGATTAATTTATTCAGTTACGGCCATTGTAAATAGTTATCATGAATGTAGTTTTTCAGACTGTTTGGAAGCGTGCGTGACACATTTTAAAATGAAAATGCTTGATGCCTGCTCTTGTTCAACGGGTTTAGTACCAGCACCAACACGTTTGTAGTACTAGTATTTTCCTAAATATTGGGTTTAACACCTGAGTTTGCCATAATAATATGTCACATGAAACGCATGCAGCCAAAATATGATCTGAATAAATTAATTACGAGAAAATTTACCGAAATCCTTTGCAGTCTTGGAGTGTTGACTGTTGCTTCGACTGCGACAACGATTTTTGAAATAGGTGTATATATGTCCGTTCGCACTAGACTAATTTTTTTTTTTGCCAAAATCCGGCTCAATCAATACGAACTGTTTGTATTAGTGCAAACAACACTGTCAGATCTTACAACATTTTCTCCAACCTTATTTATTTGTTTATTTTATTAAAGTAAAGGTTCCGTGAAACATTTTATAAGAAAAAATAATGATATCAGCTGGACGTTTCGACAACCGCATGTCATCATTATCAACAGTAAATGAAGTATTTTCAATAACGATAATAAAGATGACATATACGGTCATCGAAACGTCCAGCTGATATATATCACTCATTTATTTTATTTTTATTTAAATTCTTGTCCAACCTTACCAAACTTGAAAGACACCATCGTCATGACAATTTTTTGTCAAAATGTCAAAACTGTCACCGCAGCCGTGTTATGACATACGAAACAAAATGTAATGTTCACAGGAAAATACAATCACTAATCATTCAACTCGCTGGCTGCGAAAATGAATCGAGAGTGGTCGAGTTTACCTATTTTTTCCAAGATTTTTCTCAAACACAAAATATGTATTATGTTAACAGCAATTCAACTTCTAATCTGGCAGATGATGCACTCTCCTATTGACATGTGTGGTTTGAGAGTGAGATTTTGGTATCTTGTAGTGAGAACACAAATACATGTAGCTACACAAATGATGGTGGAGGCAAACATTTCATGACTTTAGGTAGTGCCAAACATTTGTTGTCAGTCTAGTACATTGTATATAATGCAGATGGGCCCATATATACATGTATGTATATATAGTCGTTTTCGTATGAGTGGGAAACCTACGGTACCGTGACACTCAAATGGCTTCCTTTCTGAACCAATCAAAAAGCGTGCAGATGCATCTCATCCAATCAAACTCTTTCAATACGACACGGTACCGTAACTTTCCCACTCATACGAAAACGACTCTATACAAATAGTGCATTAACCTTTCTGCTGTCTTATTAGCATTAAGGTATGGGTACGCCCTCCCTGTCGAATAACCAACAAGGGAGTAGCACGGAGTGCTAATAAGTCAGCAAAAGTAGGGCTGGGGGGAGGAGGGGGGGGGGGGGGGGGGGGGGGGGTCTGTGTGGGACAACTTTACTCCGTACTTCCGAACGTTGTGAACAGACGCCTTTGCATAATTAATTTGGTCTTAAATAATGCTCATGACGTCATCATAAAGCATCATGAATATTCAATGAAGTTTGAATAGTGTCTATACTGACCATGATATAAGGCTGATTAGTTGCCATGGCAGCAGAGGGTTGCAATACTACATACTGTGGCTGTAGGACATAATCATTGACAATAAATTGTACTACAGGTCTGTGTATTTGGAATATACTGTAGTTATTAAACTTTTTTTTTTGAAAAGGTGTTTCATATCATAATCTTTGCACAATATAAAACTTTAATTATTATTACTATTAGTAAAGCAGTACAGTACACTAGAGTACAGCAAAGTACAGCACAATCGGCTATTTAAGCCTATATTTACAAAACATAATGTCAAATTGTTTACATACAAGTATATAGCTAATTGCATAATAATTGTCGGGTTGAAAATCATAAATCATAGAAGCTGAGACCGCAAGGATGGATGGGAAATCAGTTCATGATGACCCGCATTACATACAGATATATTCAATGTTCTCGTAGTTTTGAAGGTATATGAGCTATTTAACTAAGATCAAGTCTGGATAAAAAGGTCGATGATTTGACGGTGTTATTTGAGAGTTTTAATTTCCCAGAATTCCTTTTAGTCATAGCTTTCATGATTTTCAACCCGACAACGATTATGCAATTAGCTAGATATTAATAAAGGTAAAAACTAAGAACATTACAATGTTCAGATACTTGATAAAATATTAAAGACCATTCATACTTAAATACAAGTTTACCTACCTGTTGCTGCTGGTTGCTAGATACATATACCTGGTTACTAGGGGCCACTGGTGCATTACTGCCTTGTGCCACGACGTAAACTGCAGGCTATAATTTACAAGTCATTAATATGTATTATTATCTGATTGACACGGTTTTCTTTGTACTTTGTAGGGCTTTAATAATGTATCAAAATCATGCTGTTTGTATTGATAGACCGCCGTCGCCTCATCTCCATATGTGAAACAATGACCTTTTGTATAACAAAAGTTTGATATGCTTGCAAAACCTAGTTGTGATATATAAATGCAAAATTGCATTTATCAGGTGCTGTTTTCATCTCAAACAGTATACTTATAGTACATGTACCTGTTGTAAAGGTTGTTGTTGGACCTGAGGAACTACCTGGACTGCACATGTACGTTGGCCTGGTTGAGAATAATTAGGCTGACTTGCTTCATTAGCAAGCATGCTATAAGGCCTCTGTCAGAAACAAAAACAGTATGTAAATACTGACTGATCAATATTAAAACTGAAATATACTGAAGTCCCCAGGCCAATTAGTCGATCTAAGCAGAAATGACAATCCATGAAATATAAAAATAAGATTTGTTGTATGGAACAAATGTGCTGGATGGCATCCAATGCATTTTCCATACACCTTCTTAATAGAGTACTAAAGTGATGACGTCATAAAAAAATATTTTTGCTTTTATAAATTTTTGATTTCCAGTTCAGATAGAATATCATGAAAGAAGTTCACACACCAATTTTTATGACAATCGGTTAAATAGCGGTCGAGATATGGCCAGTTGAATATATCATTTGCCTTAACAAATCACTGTATTTTCGGCTCCGTTCCTATATATTCAATCATATTTCGACCGCTATTTAACCGTTTGTCATAAAAATTGGTGTGTGAACTTATTTCATCAAAAATCAAAATTTTATGAAAGCAAAATTTATTGTTTCGTGACGTCACACTTTAGTACTCTATTCACTAATATCGAGCTGCTGATTTAATTCATTTCTGGAGTTCATTCAGCCTATGGCCTATATATATATTGGCATTAATTAACTCTATATTTAAGTGGAATCATTGTATTACTCACTCTGCCTTGTTGCGGTGGATGGCCAAACACCATCTGATCCTTATCCAGAAAGGCCAACCAACCACCAAAAAACATCTCAGCCAAACACAGGCACATGATCACTGACAAAATAGTCTGTCTTGTGTCATCATCAGTGTAAACATCAAGTGGACTTAGCAACTCTGGAGGTTTAAATGCCTTTGAAGGATCTGGAGACATGTAATTTGCTTGTATAACAGCTTCACGCCAGCCAAGGTAGGAGACTACTTGTCCATACATGTATATAAAATGCCAGAAAGGAAAGTCCAATACACAAAGTATTAATGGCTCTGATAGCTGACACCTAGAAAACAATTGGGAAGATTCAATGTCAATATACTGTACTGTACTTACATATAGATCTATATATATATCGAATTGCATTAATCGTTGTCGGGTTAAAGATCATGAAAGCTGTGACCAAAAGGAATTCTGGGAAATTAAAACTCTCAAATAACACCGTCAAATCATCGACCTTTTTATCCAGACTTGTAGGATCTTAGTTAAATAGCTCATGTATTTTAAAAACTACGAGAACATTGAATATATCTGTACGTAATGCAGGTCATGAACTGATTTCCCATCCATCCTTGCGGTCTCAGCTTCTATGATTTATGATTTTCATCCCAACAACGATTATGCAATTAGCTATATATGTATACATTGTATTGTAAATAAATACACCTGTAGGTTATGAAATTGTTTAAAGGACTAACTGCACAACTTTGCAGCACATTGAGGTATTGAGTAATGCAGGGTCTCCTCCCTTGCCTAGGGTATCCTCCCTTGCCCTGGGTCTCTTCCCTTGCCCAGGATATCCTCCCTTGCCCAGGGTATCCTCACTTGCCCAGTTTCTCCTCCCTTACCCAGGGTATCCACCCTTGCCCAGGGTATCCTCCCTTACCCAAGGTATCCTCTCTTGCCCAGGGTCTCCTCCCTTGCCCAGGTTATCCTCCCTTGCCCTGGGTCTCCTCCCTTGTCCAGGGTCTCCTCCCTTGTCCAGGGTCTCCTCCCTTGCCCAGGGTCTCCTCCCTTGCCCAGGGTATCCTCCCTTGCCCAGGGTATCCTCCCTTGCCCAGGATATCCTCCCTTACTTAAGGTATCCTCTCTTGCCCAGGCTATCCTCCCTTGCCCAGGGTATCCTCCCTTACCCAGGGTATTCTCTCTTGCCCAGGGTATCCTCCCTTACCTGAGGTACACATGTATCCTCTTTTTTCCAGGGTCCCATCTCGCTTGCCTCCCTTGCCCAGCGTCCCCTCCCTTGCCCAGGGTCTCCTCCCTTTCCCAAGGAGATGTCTCTTGCCCAGGTTATCCTCCCTTGCCCAGGGTCTTCTCCCTTGCCCTGGGTCCCCTCCCTTGTCTCCACCCTGGCCTAAGGTACACATGTATCCCCTTTTGTCCAGGGTCCCCTCCTTTGCCCAGAGCCTTCTCCCTTGCCCAGGTAGGAGTCCCTTGCCCCTTGGTCCCCTCCCTTGCCCAGGGCTTTTCCCTTGCCCAGGGTAATCCTCCCTTGCCCTAGGTCCCCTCCCTTGCACAGGGTCCACTCCCTTGCCCACGGTCTTCTCCCTTGCCCTGGGTCCCCTCCCTTGTCCAGGATCTCCTCCTTTGCCCAGGGTCCCCTCCCTTGCCTAGGCCTCCTCCCTTGCCCAGGGTCTCCTCCCTTGCCCAGGCCTCCTCCCTTGACCAGGGTCTCCTCCCTTGACCAGGGTCTCCTCCCTTGACCAGGGTCTCCTCCCTTGACCAGGGTCTCCTCCCTTGACCAGGGTCTCCTCCCTTGACCAGGGTCTCCTCCCTTGACCAGGGTCTCCTCCCTTGACCAGGGTCTCCTCCCTTGACCAGGGTCTCCTCCCTTGCCCAGGATATCCTTCCTTACTCAAGGTATCCTCTCTTGCCCAGGTTCCCCTCTCTTGTCCCTAGTCTCCTCCCTTACCCAGGGTATCCTCTCTTGCCCAGGGTATCCTCCCTTGCCCAGAGTCTCCCTCAATAATAATAATAATAATAATAATAATAATAATAATAATAATAATAATAATAATAATAATAATAATAATAATAATAATAATAATAATAATAATAATAATAATAATAATAATAATAATAATAATAATAATAATAATAATAATAATAATAATAATAATAATAATAATAATAATAATAATAATAAATAATAATAATAATAATAATAATAATAATAATAATAATAATAATAATAATAATAATAATAATAATAATAATAATAATAATAATAATAATAATAATAATAATAATAATAATAATAATAATAATAATAATAAATAATAATAATAATAATAATAATAATAATAATAATAATAATAATAATAATAATATAATAATAATAATAATAATAATATAATAATAATAATAATAATAATAATAATAATAATAATAATAATAATAATAATAATAATAATAATAATAATAATAATAATAATAATAATAATAATAATAATAATAATAATAATAATAATAATAATAATAATAATAATAATAATAATAATAATAATAATAATAATAATAATAATAATAATAATAATAATAATAATAATAATAATAATAATAATAATAATAATAATAATAATAATAATAATAATAATAATAATAATAATAATAATAATAATAATAATAATAATAATAATAATAATAATAATAATAATAATAATAATAATAATAATAATAATAATAATAATAATAATAATAATAATAATAATAATAATAATAATAATAATAATAATAATAATAATAATAAATAATAATAATAATAATAATAATAATAATAATAATAATAATAATAATAATAATAATAATAATAATAATAATAATAATAATAATAATAATAATAATAATAATAATAATAATAATAATAATAATAATAATAATAATAATAATAATAATAATAATAATAATAATAATAATAATAATAATAATAATAATAATAATAATAATAATAATAATAATAATAATAATAATAATAATAATAATAATAATAATAATAATAATAATAATAATAATAATAATAATAATAATAATAATAATAATAATAATAATAATAATAATAATAATAATAATAATAATAATAATAATAATAATAATAATAATAATAATAATAATAATAATAATAATAATAATAATAATAATAATAATAATAATAATAATAATAATAATAATAATAATAATAATAATAATAATAATAATAATAATAATAATAATAATAATAATAATAATAATAATAATAATAATAATAATAATAATAATAATAATAATAATAATAATAATAATAATAATAATAATAATAATAATAATATAATAATAATAATAATAATAATAATAATAATAATAAATAATAATAATAATAATAATAATAATAATAATAATAATAATAATAATAATAATAATAATAATAATAATAATAATAATAATAATAATAATAATAATAATAATAATAATAATAATAATAATAATAATAATAATAATAATAATAATAATAATAATAATAATAATAATAATAATAATAATAATAATAATAATAATAATAATAATAATAATAATAATAATAATAATAATAATAATATATAATAATACTAATAATAATAATACTAATAATAATACTAATACTAATACTAATACTAATACTAATACTAATACTAATACTAATACTAATACTAATACTAATACTAATACTAATACTAACTAATACTAATAATAATACTAATAATAATAAATAATAATACTAATAATAATACTAATAATAATACTAATAATAATACTAATAATACTACTAATAATACTACTAATAATACTACTAATAATACTACTAATAATACTACTAATAATACTACTAATAATACTACTAATAATCATCATCATCATCATCATCATCATCATCATCATCATCATCATCATCATCATCATCATCATCATCATCATCATCATCATCATCATCATCATCATCATCATCATCATCATCATCATCATCATCATCATCATCATCATCATCATCATCATCATCATCATCATCATCATCATCATCATCATCATCATCATCATCATCATCATCATCATCATCATCATCATCATCATCATCATCATCATCATCATCATCATCATCATCATCATCATCATCATCATAATAATAATAATAATATAATACATTTAATTTAATTTATCAAGTGCAAAAATCCATGCAACATTTGGTTATATGTGCCAGGAATAGTATGATTAATGATATGAAATCATATGAAAAAGTGACCAAACATATGAAGAATATAACTAACCTCATTGACATCAGTGAAGCCTTGTCGCTTGTTGTGACGGCCAATAACCAGGCCAGCATACCCACCAGTACCAACCTACAATAATATTTAAAATATTTAAATAAATAAATTACAGTTGAAGAAACATTAAATAAATGCATTCTTAGTTGGAAGTTTGAGTGGGGTGGGGGAGGTAGAAGAGGAGGGGTGGGGGTGAGGGAGATCAGGACTGGCTTGCTACGAATTTTAGTCTAGCGATACCAAGTGCGCATTAACTGGCCATATATATATCATGTATGCATGTATACAGAAATGAAACTTCACTTAAAATCTCAGCATAAATAATAATTTTGTAATATTTTATTAGGACTAGAAAGTTAAATATTAAGTATGAGTTTTGAAGTCAAACTGTAAATACCTCTTATTAACTGAGCGCAAGGTCCGTACGGGAAGTTATGGACCAAGTTTTTTCACACCACCTTAATTATGGCCCAAGGGAGTAGCACGCAGGCCATAATAATGAGCTAGCAAGTGAGGTAATTAATTATAGTTTTCCTTTAAAAACATTTCTATTTTCAGCCGGCCGTACGGGAAGTTATGGCCCGCTAATTGAGCAATATGAGCAAGCATATATAGTATCTGTGCTATATTTATAATAAATAGTATTATTGAAGTGCACGTTACGTCATAGCCACACCATACATGTATATGTATTGCTTCCCAATTCCTCATTAATTAGTTTATCTTGTTGGTTCGGCATCCAACATGGCTGCAGTGGCTGCATCTTTGCTGTTTATTTCTCAACGGATTTTCAGTCATGTAGCTTTTGTACAATTTTACCCCAAGAAATTGGCTAGTTTTGCAAAGCATGCATGACCGAGCACAGATCGGTTCATTGAGTAATATAATAAAATCGAAGAATTGTTGTCTGGTTCAAAATCATAAACATATAGCTAGCTGAGACCGAAATAGCTTATGGGAAATATGTTTAGAATATGCAAGATATGCATTTTTGCATTAATTAACATATTTTATTAAAGCTATTAAAGCTATTTCGGTCTTATATAGCTTCTATATATTCTATGATTTTGAACCCGACAATGATTCTTCTTCTTCAATTGGTGTATTCCATATAAGCTTGTTACATGTTAACTTACAGCGATTTGCAAAAATTATTTAAAAATCAATATCGATCGATATATCAATATATCGGGTGCATTGTGGGTAATTTTCATCATAAAATGGCTGAATAAACCAAAGGTTACTTGGGTTTTATAGATTCAGGCTTTATAATAGCTAAAAACAAAGAATTAGGATTATGCAAATTACTATATATCGATATATAAGCTTATTATAAGCTTAAATTTTACAGAATTTTTGCAAATCGCTATCAAATCAAACGGGGCAGCCTGAGTTGCATCAGAAGACAGTCGCTCGCAACGCTGGCCACACACTTCTAGTAGTTAATAGAAATACAGAGTCTGTATCTGGTTCTAAGACTATCATTGCTAAATCAACCTACCAATATTCCAGTCCAAATCGGTAACATCAGGAAACTGGTCTGGACTGCCACAGCCGTCCGATCAACGATACCAAATGAAAACATGAGCAGACCGATTACGAGTTGAAGACAACACAGAATAGTGAAGACTGCAGCCATGTTTAACGTTAAATGGACCACGTTGTAGCTTCTGAAGTACGCTTCCTTAGCTTTTTCCTTAGCTTAAAATTTATTTGAAATATCCACCTACAACCAGTTCCTATTCCTTATTTTGAGCCTTCGGAATTGTGGCTAGCGGATGAACGTGGCTCTCACGCAATGTCTTTGGACTAGTCTTTTTTCATATGTTTTTAAAATAAACAGACAGCCCAAAAAAACATCTGAAGCCATTCCTTTGAGAGAGAAAACCAAAACAAAACCAACAACAACAACAACAGCAATGACAACTAAACGAACAATATGATATATTGGGTTCCCTGTACCACAGGAAGTCCAATATCGACATCGACCAAAAACATTTTCTCGGCTTTTCAGTCCGCTTAGCATATTTCAGTGTCTTTTGTAAGACTTTTGAGTAAATACGTATGTTTCTTTAGTATTACTGGCGAAAAGGGAAGGAATGGTGGAATGGCAGAAAAAAATCAGCCCGGCATCGCCAGTGAACGCGGAACGGAGAAATCAGTGATCAGTATTTTCTGAAATCAGTATTCCTTTCTTGTTATTACTCTTCGATTTTCTTCACTATTAAATCTATGAACTATGAGCATGAGCTCCTGCTATTGCTATTAAACCTGAGTAAGTGATATATAAAGTGGTGGGGGCGGTTTTTTGGGTAGGGGTGTAGATATAGACTTTATTTTAGTACCAGTATAGTTTACATACAATTTAGTTTATAAGTTAAGTTAATAGATGAATTAGAAAAGTTATGTTTTGCGGGTTAAGTAATATAACTGGATTATTAGGTACAAGCTATCTATAATAACGCTAGGTTAACCGAGATAGATAGCTGAGAATATAATTTATTTTGAAAATATAATTTGGTCAGTCAATGAAGAACAAGAGAGAGAAAAAATACAAATACACACATACAATAATATAATAATAATACAGTAAGTATAAGCTGACATGACTATGTATCATATAAACTTATATTTAAAGTGAACGGATAAGATAAAGATAAAGTAATATAAAATCATTATGAGTTACATGGATCAAGAAAATACATAAATATTTGTATATGTATATTTGTATATGGTGTGCCGCCATGATCCCAAAGACCTTACCCTACTCCAGACCTAAAAACGGAAATTTTCCATACCCTATCCCAGACCTAAGCTTGAAAATCAGGGGTACTGAGTAGTAGCCTGCGGATACAGCCGCTATTTTACGCTCGCCACAGGGATATAATTATCTTAGAAAGAAAGAAAGAAAAGAAAGAAAGAAAGAAAGAAAGAAAGAAAGAAAGAAAGAAAGAAAGAAAGAAAGAAAGAAAGAAAGAAAGAAAGAAAGAAAGAAAGAAAAAGAAAGAAAGAAAGAAAGAAAGAAAGAAAGAAAGAAAGAAAAGAAAGAA